>JAVQKC010106170.1:0-22195 GCA_036025475.1 Philypnodon macrostomus | reverse complement strand
ACATGTGTGGGATTTCTAAGGGTTTTTATATTTGCCTATATTTCCCTAAAACTACATTCTTCTTTCAGTCTATAGGGGGCGCTATAGAGGTAACTGCCATCATATTGGTCAGATGTGTTCAGGGCCAGGGGGTAATTAGGTATATTTGAGCCTAATAGGGCAAAGTATGTGCACGTTAGAGGCTGTCAAATATACCTGACCTCCCAAATTCAATCCAAAATGGCTGACTTCTTGTTTGTTGTAGGGTGGGGTCATAATAATATTTTATGTTGGGTACACTGTGGAGAATCACTGTACCAAGTTTCATTGCCCTCTGCCAAAGTAAGTGCCATAGGGGTCAAAAACATGGGGGGCATTCTTTATTTGACCTCTGTAATGTGCCTATGTACATTAAGTATACAATTGCCCGGATCAATGTGCCAAAATTCATGCGATTTTGTTGATGTTCAGCAGGATTATTGGTGCAATAAAAGTGCATCAAAACATTCATTCATTAATTACTTAATTGTCATTAATGGTAGAAGTACCAAACTCAATCCAGTTGTGCGTCTACATGATATGTACCTGTGTGCAACAGTTGAAACTGAGCCGCCATTTTGTTTTTGCGTTATCGCATTCACACGTACAATCACACACAGACACGGACCAACGTGATTCCATAATATCGTTGTTTTGCCAATATAAATATAATGCCCTCTTTCAACAAGACACCTTAAAATATCATTGCTAAGTAACCAAATAACTGCTCCCTGTCTGCCTTGTCTTCATAAATCTAGTGATGTCTACCCAAACAGAAAATTAAAGGAGGAACTTGCTGATGCACAATGTTGGGCCCTGGATTTGAAAATGGGGATGTTGAAAAATTGAGCACTGCCATCCAGTAAGGTGACATAAGCGTACTTTGAAGAACATTTTTAAGCAGGCTTCAGGCACCATCTCATAAAAGATTTCACTTTAAGTACCATCTGGATTATTTTTGTTTTTCATGTAGGCAGTTTTTCTTCTCAGCATTTCTCAAATTTGAGGGGGGGTGTCGAACGTGCGCCCTCTACTAATCTAGTAGCCTGTATGTATAGTAACAGTTTCTTAGGGTTGTATATATATCGGTTCCTATATCAGAAACTAAAGGCATTAGGCAATGTACACCCTGGACAAGTTAGTTACAGGGCTGACACTGAGACATACAGACATTCAATCTCATTCATTCACTTCAGGGAAATTGAGTTTGGCCGATTTTCCCAACACATGCATGTCTTTACACACAGTAACACAAGGAGAATATGCCGACTCCACCCAGAGAGATTATAGTCTCTCAGCTGATTTGTTTTATTGTCACTGTAACAAAAATATAACAATGTCAACAATTGTGTACAAAACTCAAATGTATTGCATATGCACAATACTCTGGGCACCAATTTGATTATTTATTGACTTCTTTTATTGAAGAGAATCCAACTCTCCACTGTGCTGCTTTTGAATGGTTCTCTGAGTACCACTAGAGTATCCCCGACTTGTTCTACTACTGTTCGGGAATGAATGCTTTAGTGCATATGAGGCCTAGGTGAGACCATCATTTAATGTGCAGTTTTGAAGTTGTTCTCTAAAGTGCTTTGTCTGCACAGTCCTTGTACCCACAGGGCTGTTATTATTGCCTTTAGGAGCACTTTCCAGCTTTACCACATCTATCTCTCTCCATGACAGCGTCACAATTACTGGTACTTTCTATGATAACATGATACATAAGAGCAACAATAACCAACTTCTCAGCATTTTAAAGAGCACTACCTGATTTTATATAACTGTGCAACTTTGTGCAAATATATATCAATACTTTAATGGCACACTCCCCTCCATCTCCCTTGAGCCTCTAGTGTTCTTCCCAAATCCTTCCCACTGTCTCATACATAAATCACACACTGCCTTGTATGCATAAACCAGGAAGTATGAAATTAATGAACAGTGGTCTGGAGATGGCTGTTAATACTTAAAGAAATAGCCCTGAGTAAGATAATAAATTGATATATTTTGAAATATAACATTAGCTCCCTCCTGATAGATTCTAGTTCTGAATAGATAAAGGGTGTATGTACCAATCACAGCGCTCCTGTCCTGTGGAAGTGTGTGATTGGTTAAACAGTTGCGTGATTGGTTAAACAGTGCTCCTGTCCTGTGGAAGTGTGTGATTGGTTAAACAGTTGCGTGACTGGTTAAACAGTGCTCCTGTCCTGTGGAAGTGTGTGATTGGTTAAACAGTTGCGTGATTGGTTAAACAGTTGCGTCCCTTGCTCAGTGCTCCTGTCCTGTGGAAGTGTGTGATTGGTTAAACAGTTGCGTCCCTTGCTCAGTGCTCCTGTCCTGTGGAAGTGTGTGATTGGTTAAACAGTTGTGTCCCTTGCTCAGTGCTCCTGTCCTGTGGAAGTGTGTGATTGGTTAAACAGTTACGTCCCTTGCTCTATAACAAAAAACCTTGTAATTCAGCCCACAGAGGGTCTCAGAGTATTTTTCTCAGATGACTTGTGTTAGTCTGCTCAGTTTAAAAGAAAAAACAGGTACTGCAGCTTTAATAAACACTTGTGAATGTGAAAAAAACCTTTTTGCAATTTCTGAGAATAATTGAAGCCTTGTTTTGCGTTACCTCATGTTCGTCAGTCTGGGGTCAGTTCCTGTAACCACCTGTCTAAGAGCAATGCACAAACAGCATATGCTTTGGTCTGAAATATTAAAAACACAAAGAAGAAAGCTGGTTTAAAATATCACTTTGGGACATCTGCTACTGCCCGTGGGAAGTAGACATAGCCATAAATCAAACTTGAAGTCTTCAGTTGGGAAAATAGGAACACAAATAAAAACAGTTCTGTATTTTTCCAGAACATTTCATTTTCAATTATCATGCTAAGGACCAGAGGCATAGCAGGCAAACAGAACAAGCCCCAGACAATATTTTCAAGAAGCATTAATTATTGGAAATAATATTGGAGTTCCTGTGAGCCAAAGAAAATACGTTCAATGGATTGCACAGCGGCACCCTAATCTACAACATGTATCAGTCTAACCATAATGTTCAGAGCTTGTAAACATATTTGGCCCATTGCATGTGTCTGGAATAAAAAACTTATTTGAACTTTTATTCATATGAGCTAGTAACACTAATCCTAATGGAGCCACAAAGGGTTAGAAACCAGTGTACTTTAGTGCTGGTCCCAAGCTTGGATAAATGCTGTGTTTTCTGTCAGGAAGGGCATTTGGATTAAACCCTATGCTAAACCTATAAGAGAATTCCTGCATTCAAGGAGGCTGATCATTCATGTGGTAACCCTATAAACAAAACACTTCTTGTGTGAATACATGCATTTGTTGGCAACATAAAAACATTAGGGAAGAAGAACGATCCCAACAAAATCACCACCGTGTAGCTTCTGTCCTCTCTAACGCCACCTAGAGGACTTTAGACTATTACAAATAATAATAATAATCCAACATGGCTGCCACTCGTATCACATTTTTGGACTGAAAAAGTAGTGTGATTTTTGTGTTGCTAATTTGTGTCCATTAATTGTTCATCTTTTATTCTGTTTGCTCACCTGTCTGTGTGCATGTCTGATTTATGAGTCAGGTTTTTTAGCAGTGGGCTGCAATCTGGTTCACATAAATGTTTTATAGGCTTATATATTACATTGATATCTCTTCATATTTTGCATTATTTCATTTTTTAGATAACATGCATACCAACGCTGCACAGGAACCTCCCTCACAGTGATTCGACAGCTCTTGACACAGCCTCCCACAGTCCTTCTCCACAGCCCTAGAGGATTTCCATTACTCCTTCTTTGCGCCGGTGGCTAATTGGATGAGTGTTTATAAATGAAGCCTATAACAAAAGGGTTATTACTCCAATTAAAATCCCCCCACTCTTTGCATCCCACCCTTGATGTGTTACTACTGATAATGCTGCAGGCTCGTTATTATCGCTGCTACAGAGGTCTGTATCTTAGTATTTTTCGAATGTGTTTATGGAGTTTACCAGTTTGAAACCAAGACTAAAACAAATCTAAACCAGGACTAAACCAGATCACAACCAGACCTATCGTCAATGCAAAATGATTAATCCAGGTTTGTTTGCCTTTAGCCACAATGAACTGAGTAACTAACATGGTGGTTGTTTGCTCGGACCACTTGTGTCCATTACAGACATAATCCTATTAAACATGTGGCATGCTCTGTGTAGGCTCAAATACAAACAGCAATTTACAGTGGGCTAATATACAGTGTGCTACAAGCAAGGGCAAACACGCTTCCATAGAAACAAATGAAATGGGTTTTATAATGTCTGAACCTTAGCCTCTTCATAATGTGCCTCAGCAGCTAAGTTTAGAAAAATAAGTGCTGACGTTGTAGATAATGAGGTCAGTTTGAAAATGATGAAGTACTCTTATTGTCTAAAATACATCTAATATTAGCAATCCACATGTCTCATCTTTCTACATCTTTCATATACTCTGTAGGTCACAATAAAGCTGCACTACCTGATATTTAGTATTTGAGCAAATAAACAATTAATCAGTTAAACGTACAGCAAGTCCAAGACCCTCAGATCATTGCTTTTTATTTTGACACTTCCTGGTTTGTGTGAGAGCTTGACGATAAACGCTGTTGCCACGGTGAAGAAAGCCTGTACTCCTTTTAAAGAAGGCTGGGCTTGGGAAGCACCTTCTTACTCATGCATTTAGAGGACTCATAGAGAGCGTCTTGACTTTTGGCATCACCGTGTGGTTTGGAAATGCCATAAAGGTAGAGAGGAAGTCTCTCCAAAGAGTTATAAAGACTGCAGAGAGAATCACTGGCACTAATCGCTCACCCATGACCACATTTTACTCAGAACGCTGTAAGAAGAAAGCTCAGTCCATACTCAATGACATGCATCACCCAGCCTCATCACTACTGAGGCCCAAACACAAATCCTATAGCCTGAGACACACAAGACTGGACAGTATTATCACATATCAAACTTACCTTATCCAGCAGCAGTAAGGCTAATGGCTAACTCATAGAAATAGGTCATATACAGTATATACGGTTAGCAAGCATGAATGTGTACAATTGTCCTTGTGTTCTACAAATGGCAAATAAAACTTTGAGGTAAGGGGAAAGAGGAGCGCATCATTCAAACTTTCAAATGTAGACTTTTTTCATCAGGTTCTGCAGCTTTAAATAGTGAATATACAGAATGTATTAAAGTCAGTTTTTACCCCCCCCAGTGTTAACTGTTAACACCTGACAGAGTGCATCACTGCCTCTTCTCCTCCAGCTGCTAACATGCCAGCGCTGTACAATCCATTTTTAGGTTACGTACTAATCAGGACTAATCATGTTCAGAGCTACTCTGTGTTTCCAATGGTTCTCACACAATCAGACACAATCACAGGAAGTACATACACAAACCATGAAGTATGAGAATAACAAGCAGTGGGTTGGCGTTGGATTTTAATTTTTTTAATTACACAAATCTAAATAGCTGTGAATATTCTTTAATGGATGTATCCACCAATCAGAGCGCTCATTTATAATACAGCCCACAGAGTTCTCAGGTGACTTCTGTATGGTGTAGTATTGACTGAGTAATTATTTTTGCTCTATTACAAGGAAATAATACTTGGTTTGCAAAAAACTGGAAGCAGAACAAACAATGGCATAATCGATCAAATACTTATTATAAGCTTGCTGGGATCTAATAATTGCTCTCATACATACAAAAGGATTACTTGATGCACAAAAGTTAATATTGCTATCATATCAGGACTTATATAGGGACACTTCTTCGGGTCTGTTTTTCTCCTCATATCATCCGCCCCTTGTCTCTCTGTGCCTCATTGTCTATTTCTGAAGCTCTTTGTGAAAATGAATGTGCCGATGCCTCTTTTACATCTAAATCCATTTCCCTCTTCTGTCCTCATCACTCTCCACACATTTTTACTGCAGCTGTAAATGTCTCTGCAGCAGGCCTCTCAATCTCTCATCTCCTCTGTGTACCGCCATATTCGCTCATAATATAGTTCGGCACTTCAACAACACACACATGAGTGAACTCTAGGCTGTTGCCCAGTACCTTCTGAGTATTGGCTTGACAACAGTTAGTTACCTCGGTCACAAAGGTAATGTATTTGTTGGTATTAGCGTGTCACGGTCAGATTGATTAAATTTACAGGAAAGGTGAGTAATGAGCCAAGGAGATCATGCTTTGGTAACATGGGTAATATTGGCTCTGAAGGTGGAGCAGCTAGTCAGCCAGCATAATTTTCTATCAAAAATAACCCATTTTTGTGTTAACCATAATACTACAACATACCTGCCTGCAACCCACTGTATTTTTCCTCTCTGTACTAATCTCCGAAACACAATGGTTAAGCTCCAGCTCTCATTACCCCCCTGTTGGAAAGGACCGGGCGGGCAGAGATCTCCTACTATTACACATTATCTCCCCCTCTGGCTTTACTGTCATTAGGATCTTTTCACTTAATGGCTTAATACTTTGGCCCTTTACAAAACACTGCCACTCTCCGCCTCGACCTCGACCATTCTGAGAGAATTAAAATCCATTTAGCCATTATAGCCTTGTCACTGGTCACCTCCTGTGGCTCAGGGATGAACAGATGGAATCAGTGCGGTCTTTATACAGGGTTCACCTCATGGGGCACTCGGGCCATGGTACATTCATCACAGGGTGGTAAATTACTTTTTAGATGTGTGTATGTGAGAAGGATCGTGTGATGTCTCAATATTAGCACCTAGGATATTGTGAATATAGAATTGGACATTTGTAAATCACGATGAATGTATTGAGGTGTATTGATCTTTATCTATCTATCTATCTATCTATCTATCTATCTATCTATCTATCTATCTATCTATCTATCTATCACACTATATGTTTTCTTGTACTGTATTTAAGGAATGTTGAATACAATCTTTAGGATTTCATTTAAAAGATGATGATGTTCAACCCACACTGAAAGATGTTGGCCAATAGCACAAGGCAGGAATAATTGTAGGGATTGGTCTACTGCTGAACACAAGTTTGATTTAGCTACTATGCTAACACGACTACCAGGAGTTATGTTGTTTTTGTCCCTGTCCCTGACCGTCTTAGGACATCTCAGATTGCCATAGTGCTGGATTGGTCTGACATAGTGAAGGGACTGTGGCCAGCAGTGGGAGAGAGGGCCTTAAATTGACGTGTACCTAATTTAAGATTACTCTATGTTGAAAATGTGAAACAATCAATCACTGTGTTCAAAATGAATTTAAAAATATGGCCCCTTTAAAATTTCTCTCAACATCCATACACAACACAAGAGTGTAGTAATCCTTTTCATGTTTTAATGTTTTACTTTTGCTTTTGTGTAGCAGAGAGGATCATTTTTCACATTCACATTTGATTGATATTTAATGTTTGTTCATTTGGAGACTGTCAACAATCACTGTGGATCCATCACTGGAGACTATATCAACGCTATCTTGTACATAATAAGCTAATGGTCAAGGCGGTATCTTAACTATAACTTTATTGTATTTTTAATAACAATGCAGTCCTTATCTTTATCTAGCTGTTTGTTCCTCAAAAAGAAAGAATACAAATGAAACTTTAACTAAAAGCAATTTGAAGTGGCCCTATTATAATGTTTTGATAAAAATGTAGTGTATGTGATGTATAATCCTTGTCAAAAAACACACCTCTGCACCTATCTAGACATTTTTATCAGATAATTGTCAGAGATTGTTTCTATCACCTCAACATTATACAGCATTGATTTTGGAGATTTGTTTGTGAAATGTAGAACTAGACAGATCTAAAAATATACATTTCCTTGTCATGCACACATCTGCACTGTACTACTTGTATTACTTTACTTCACTTTGCCTTCTGCCCCGTATTGAGGCAGCTCTAAGCTTCGATCCGGATCAATAGCTGTCACCCCGGTGAGAGTCT
Source organism: Philypnodon macrostomus (assembly GCA_036025475.1). Lineage (NCBI taxonomy): Eukaryota > Metazoa > Chordata > Actinopteri > Gobiiformes > Eleotridae > Philypnodon > Philypnodon macrostomus. The sequence continues at coordinate 14,211 of JAVQKC010106170.1, read as the reverse complement.
TGAGTCCTGAGCCCACACTGAATATGTTTGGTCTGTTGACTCAAACTGATGGGACTTACGTTTTACCTCGGTTTCAGGAAAGTGTCAGGGTCTTATCTCGAGCCTCCACCTGCCTCAAAAACTCACCACACCATCCATCACCTCCAGCAGCAGCGACACCATCCATATGCTTATTACATGTTATCTGAATACCAAAATCAGGGAATCTTAACAAATCTAGATGAAGATATAAAGCAAATCCATATTGCTTGAAATTGCGACGGTAAATTAGCAAATGGACATCTTTATTTGACAATTACCACAAACCGTATCGACCCATTCTGTGATTGCTTCACCAGTATGATCAGTGTTTGCCTCTATTTCTATTCATGAGCTGTTTGTGTATGTAGAAGAAGCCTGTATTATCGTGGTATGGGCAAACCAATAGGAGCTTAGTAATAAAGGCTACAGGAGGTGCTAAGCTTCTTTCACTATATATGCCTCTCAATATAATAAGAAATATAGATACATATTTATATAGTACATTGAATACTGTGACCTATTTGAAGCACTTTTGATAGAGATAAATAGAGAATGATGGTGTTAGCGAATTGAAGTTTTAGTGTTGAGCCTATAGAGCTTGTTTTCGACTTTCATTTGAATTGGTGCTTTTTGTGGCACATGATCACAATCTGCGTCTGACAAAACAAGTCTTTTTTCACAGTCGAGCAGAAGCATTCAGCTTCCAGCATTTTATTCCAATAATGGACTCAAAATTATTGGTTATAAATTTAGATTCTGACATTCACTATTGCACAAATTTTGTCATTTTAGTCATTACATTTTAGAGTTCTTATTGTGGTCCCAGCTCTGTCCTTGTTGAAAATCTGAACCATTCTCCTGATATTCTGAGGACAGGTTGTATGTTTGACAGTGCTGCTGGATGATAATTGCGTCTCAGAGGGTTGTGTGTCTTCACATTTCTGTCTCCTGCTGCTGTTGCTGTGATTAGGCTCCTTGGGGATCTCCATATTTTACCGGTGGTGGTCCAGGAAACAGAATTGTGTTATAGAAATGTTTTTTATTTTTTATTTTTCCATGTATCATGCCTTATTAAAAGGCATGTGGCTGAGTGGTTAGCACGTTTGCCTCTCACCAAGGAGTGTGAGATCAGTTCTTGAGTGGGGTTTGTACTGCATATTTTCCCTGTGTTTCTGTGGGTTCTCCCCGCCTTCCTCCTACCACCCAAAGACATGCACGCAAGGGAGAAGGGTGCACTCTGCCTAACTTAACTTATATATAACATATAACATATATGAAGCGCTTAATCAGGGCTGGCTCCTAGCATAAACACTTTCCAACCTACAGGCGGGCCACATGATCGGAAAGGTCCTGACCGTGTTCAATAGATGCACACCGTTTTCATTGTCCGTTAGTGTAATGGGTTTATAATGATTTGTCATTTATAATATTAGACCCTGTATATTAAACACTGAAATGGGCCCTAAGATAAAGTGTAGGAGTAAAGCTGAAAGAGTACACTCTTTTACTATACCTGTCTATTTTCAAAGTATTCATTTATTGGCTCATTTGCTGCAATAAACATTCTTCAAATACAGTAAATACATGAGATAGTTGTGCTTAATGAATTTCTTATATGTCTATCATATCCTGTATAGATGAGTGTGTGTTTGTTCAGTTGGAAGCAAATTCTTGTTTAGGGCCAAACGCTTAGAGCTGGCTCTAAACCTCATAATTAGTAAATCAATAAAAAATGAAGTTACATTTAATCTGCATATGAACCCTGTTCTCTCACACTCCTACACCCCTCTTCCCTCAAGAATCAATTTTATCCATCATCACCAGTGTGTTTACTACTGTCAATGACTGGTCAGACCATGTGTTAATAAGTTAACCATGTTTAATTAATCACACACACAGACACACACACACACACACACACACACACACAATATTGACATTACTGAGAAAGTAATAATACACATCAAATACTTCATGAACACCACATTATCTAAATGGTAAAAGAGTACCTGGTCTGACACAATTAGTTTTACTCATAATAACAGTTTAGTGTTTAGAGCCTAATGATCAACATAATTAAAAACATTGATAAGGTTGGATTCTAATAGCAATTATGGCTGATGATGTTTTTTAAAACACAAGATATGTCTTAACAGTTTGAGTCCTTGTGTTTGCTCCACATCAAGCCTATTATCATGTCATTCATTAATTCATTTTCAGAATTATGAGTCCCAATTGACTAACTAAAAGTCTGAATGGGCCGTACTATGGGCCATAGATGGGGCACACGCCAGTTGTTTCTTATCTAGACAACAAGTCTAACTTATGTCTCAAACTTTTGTTTCTTCCCCAAATGCCTTCAATTAGATCAGGTTACCCTCAAAATAACATGATAACAATGATCCTTTGCAAAACCTTTGACAAGACGTCATCAGACTGGCCTCTACACCATCATGTGAAAACACTAACACATGTCCTAGTCCTAAAACATTTGAAGGCTCAAAAACAAAGCTCTTCAGTGCAGGTTCCTCCTGAGGCTGAGATCTTGAGGAGAGAGACTTATTATTGATCTCTGTCTGTCTCTGCAGTGTCTCCACCTCTGACTGTTGTGAAACTTCTCTTTTCAGAGAATAGTCTTTTTATTTAACAAAAATTAAAAATCAAACATTAGGTTTTCTACTTACAGCCAAATTCACAAATTGTTACATTACCTGTGCTTAATATATGGCAACAAAATGTATTTTATGATGCTATGATTCATTGTTTAAATTGGTTTTCCTCAAATAAAAAAATAAAAAAGTCTGTCTGACAAAGCAGAAAACAATATGAAGTAATCTCATTTCAACTTGATTATTTTTTTTTTTTGTATCTTTTGTCTGGTATTTTATGTCTTTTCCACCTACTGATAGTTTAATATGCTGCTGTCATTGAGAAACACTTTTAGAGATTTACAGATGTTTACAGATGCTAAATTTAGACCTAAAGTTTTCTGTAAAATCAGTAAAATCTCTGTTTTGGTCTGATTTAATAAACTTATATGAAGAATTCATTATCATTATAACTTTTTACTCCTAATCAGGCTTGTTCTACTTTTCTGTCTTGATCCTCTTAAGTAACACATTCACATCTGTATACAAGCCCATGTCTGCAGTAAGCTTCAATGAGAATCGTGTGAATAAATAAAACCACTTCATCCCTCACCATGTTCAGAGCAGTGGCAGAGAGCTCGATTTGCCCTAGGGCAAGTTAGGCTGGCAAGGAAAGGTCAGAGGGGAACAAACAAACTCTATAGTATCCAATCTGCATGGTCTTACACATGAAGCCGAACTAATTCAGGGCCGTACACAGAATTTTAGAAATACTAAGGTTCAGAAAGAGGGGACTGAGGCTGAGGATGAATGTCTGATGTAACTTGAATTATGTTAGGATCTGGTTTAGGCTTGATTTAGACATGCTTTAGCAACTTTTTTGAGGGCCACATTGTCAAAAATGTATAGCTTGGAGGGCCGCTCTCTGAGGTGACTGATTTCACTTCGCAAAGTCCCCTTTGGTTGTTTCTGTTTTCTGGACAAGCAGCTTTTTTCAAATGGGTAAATATTTAGTTAGACAATGAATTCTTTCATTTAGTTGGATTACGTAGAGTCAGAGGCAGTAAAAAGACAATTTGGGTCTATTGAGAGGTAAGCCTGAGGGCCACAAAAAATTGCTCTGTGGGCTGCAATTGGCCCCCGGGCCATAGTTTGGACACCCCCGCTTTAGACAGACCTGGTTCTGTTCTTGTCTAATTGGGTTGGTTTAGTCCTGATTTAGTCCTATTTAGCAGGATAAACCATAGTACTGGTCAAGAAAAAAAGAGAAGTCCAAACCTCACAATATTTCATATGTCCAAAGATTAAATTACTTATATTCTCTACCATGATAATAAGATTATATTGAATATGAAAGGCTTGGCTTTCATGTGGCAAGATGTTTGATTTGATTACTCAAACACACTTAATTTCAGTAAAATGTTAATATTGCCACAAAGACAAAACTACTCAATTCATTTCAGGATGGCATACACATGACGTGCGTAACTGCATACATTTTCACTCATTTTGAATGACAGCTCAAAGCCTTTTGTAGCCTATGGAGCCTCAAGGTGGCATTGTTTATAAAGCTTTAATAAAAACATGATTTGGACCAACAGCACAAAAAAGAAATACACAAAAGAGGGAAGCAAATGAAAAAGATTGACGATATTGGCAAAGCACTCAAGCAAGGATTAAAGATGGTTTGGGTTTGGTGCATATGCGAGAAGGTTAAGAGAATTCATTTGGCATTGGGGAATCGATCAATTTAGATAAACTTTGTAATAAGAAAAGGCAATTAAGTGCTTGGGTAAAGCGTTTAGGAGATGAGGAAAGAGCATCTTAACAGCAACTCTATATGAGACATAGTAAACCTCTTGTTTTTAGATCTTACCATTTTAGAAGGCTATATAAGCTGGCAAGCAAAGTGGACAGTGAGAGAGTGGACACGCACAGAGCACAGCACACAGCACAAGGCAACAAACATGAGCAAGATTTTGTTAAGAACATGAAACAGAATCTAGTCACTTTCTCACATCATTGTCCCCATAGAAGGTGCTGTGTGACCAAATACAACTTCACACCTGGTTAATGTCTCAGGGGTCTCCCTCTTCAGTCTCTTGCTTGTGTGTCATGGGTCTATGCAGTCTATATGCAAAGTAGGTGAAGTGTTTTGCCCATGGATAGCGCAATAAGCAGCAAAAATCTAACTTTGTATGATTCATTCAACTCTCTGTAAGTGCATGCCTCCTGGACCATGTTTGTATTCACAGGACAACTAACTAACAAGTAAAAGGCTCAAATAAATCTCTAAAAAGGGTCATTTACATAACGCACCACTTGACATGAATCCCATTAATAATTTTATGACACTTGATGTTGTTGCTATTTCCAGTTTTAATGACTTGCCATTATACTAAAAAAAATAGTGTCTATATAAAAGCAAAGACACTGTGGCATTGTGGAACTAAAAACCTACAACCAATGCTCTCCGTCACTGTTGCCTCAGATCATAAAAGCCAGAAGATGAAAGCATCAGCTGAATACCACAAAAATCACCCATATTTCTATTAAATATAAGTCATTTTTGTCTGACATTTCATTTCAGTCAGGCACATAGCAGTGTAGTCATAACATAAAACGTCTCGAAACAGTGTGAGCCGCATGTAAATGAGTAGGCACAGCAGTCCTGAAATACAGACATTAAATCAAAACAATAGGCCACTTTCAAACACCACAGATCATTTGTGAAGATATGAGGACATGACCGCTGCTATGATTCACTACATGAACTGTGAATATATAACTTCTTTGCATGTTACTGGGATGTTATATGGTGTGGTGGCCCCATGCAGTCTGGGGATTTTTTTTTTATATCTTGGCATTTCTTCTTTCCTTTGGACTTTTCCCTTCCAAGGTCGTCACCGCAAATCATATACATATACTGACAGAAAGAGCTTGTGATCCCTTGGGGCTGGAACATGGTACAAATCAAATGGTTGATGCGTAGGTTTGAGTTGAACAGAAGACAAGAAAAGCAGAGAAGCCACAGTCAATCACTGAACAACAAAGCATCCCATCAGCAAGGACAAGATGAGCAAACTGAGTTTAGAAAATGCCTCATTTGGAGGCAGACCTTTGTACTAAAGTAATGTGAGTGTAATGACTGTTTTAGCCTTGTCCTGAATGACTACACCTGAATATTCAAGGATGAGAAGAGGATTTGAAAAAAAAAAATGTGGGGGATGCACCTTCAGAGCAGATGTCTACTGCATGGTTTATACCACTATCCACTGTGATCTCTTCATTTATTCATGTTCTTCTGTCACCATTTCACAACAATGTTTGAGACAGCCTTGACTTGAATTCTGTTTCTTAGTGCAGTGGCTGCTTGAAAAGGGAAAACATTTTGAGGTAAGTTCAGAAGGAGCAGTAACCTTATTACCTGCAGGTTAAACACAACATAGATTTATAGATTAGTCAAAGGTCAGAGGTCAGATTTGGTGACACGTGCTGTTGATGTGACATCATATCTCAACCTTTCACGTTTCTATCAATGTCTCAAAGGCGGTAAATAAATGCATTAATGCACTTGCAGCTGGAAAGGGCCACTGTGACAATAATATTGACTGTATCGCTGATTTAATGGTTGCATCTGTGGTTATTTGATGCGCTCTCTGCCAGAAATCAATAGAGGCTGTGCTGTGCAGGGCCAGCATCAAAGTGCCACCAGAGGAATTGTTTGTGATGTCTGCTTTGATTCACTTTCCACTGGCAACAGCTAAGTGGTTCCCACCTGCGCAGAGAGCAACATTGTGTGGGGTTTAAATACAGCTATGAGTTATCGTTAAGGCCACTTTGTGCAAAAACCATAGGGTACAGTAGCCAAAGATTGTACTCAAGTAAGAGTAAATATAAAGTAAGAAAAGCAAACCTGATTTAAAAGAGGCAATTATTATAAAAATACAGTAAGTTGTTAAAAAGTAAAAATACATCTTATACAGCTTCTCTTTATACAAAAACAATTATTTAAGCATTATTTACGTTTTTCCACTTCACATTATAAAGCAGTACCTCGGTAACTTACAGAGGTGTGAGTTGTGAATAATGTACTAATTCACTCGCACACGTCAAGATACATTCTTTAACCACTTTATTAGATACATATTATGCCTATGAGGCTCCCACTGTGGTTTTGAAAATACTCACACCAATCCGTTTGGCACAAGACAGCCATATTAGATTAGAGAGATACTATTGATAATGCAGGTTCCAACCATGTCATGTTAAAAGTCACTCAGATCCCCTCCTTAATTCACCTTAAGCACCTTAATTGATCCATTAATCCTGATCAACACAAAGAAAATCTTATGATTTTTGGCACAGTGATTTGGGCTAGTAAAGAATGCCTCTATAGCGCCCCCATGTTTTTGGCCCATATGGGTCTTTGGACACACTTTGGAAGAGAACAATGTACAGTAATTCTCCACACTGTACAGAACATAAAATATTATTATAGCCCCACCCTACAACAAACAGGAAGTCGCCATTTTGGATTGAAATTGGGAAGTCAAGTATATTTGACAGTCTCTAACTTGCACATACTTACCCGAACTCTTAGAAATCACACAATGTTCAATTAAGGTGGCTGTTGATTCCAAAGCATTTGGGGCAACCGTATGGGACAGTTTCGCCGACATACACCTTGCTTGCGTGGGCCTAGTTTGTGAAATGATACTCATCATCTGAGCTATTTTACCCCTGTGCAATACTCTTTTTATCTATCTTACCCACACCTTTATATTTTATTATATTTTGTGCTATTTTATTGTTTTTTGGACTTTGTTAATACTTTATTTTATAATATTTTATTGCATGTTTATTAGAAATGATAGTTTTTCCTGATCGGGACTCGGTTGGTTCTTCGCATCCAAAGCATTTGATTGCATTGTTGACTGCATTATGACAAATAAACCAATCGGAATCTATAATTAACACTTAAATGCCTAATAAAGTGGCCGGGGAACAATCGTAAGGCTGCAGCATGTATCATTAGCCTATACAGCAGCATTTAATAAAAGTCTTTATCCTCATGGCCTCTGAGACTGTATCCAGGCTTGTTTCATTTTGCTGCTGTTACGTCTAACCAAGGCTGCAGAGCGCTGACCTCGCCTTAGAGCAATTTTCTGCTCCCCTCCTTCATTTCTCCATTTGTCTCCTGCTACAGTAGCCATTGTTTGCTCAGCTTTCTCTACTGTTTCTTCTTATTTACTTCTTATTTCAATATTGGTACAGCTAATCCAATAGCTAAGCCCTGGATTTTACATAATTGTTAAGTCACAAGCCAGTATCACAATTTTATTCAAATAGAGATCACAATTTTGATTTTGTCTCAATTTTAGTTGACTTTGTATTTTTTGTCTTACACAGAAGAGTTTTTAACTACAAATTCAATGTACATTCAATTCAATGTTCATCATAATAATTCTCCGATTAGCACAACCCCACTACACTTGTAGGCTAACCCAGAAAGAAAAGCCTCTATTTATGTAATTTATTTGCCTTGTTTGAGGTGCTTTTCTTTAAGTGCATTCGTTTTTTTGATCTTTCTAGGCACACATATTGTAATGATTCATCTGAATACTATCTGTGACTAATTCCAAAACATCCGAATCAAGGATGTGCTTTGAATTCCTCTGTTAGCCCCAAAAACCTGTGATTCTTTTCTGCAAACCCCATGTAATCAGGTGAATGCGACCAGAGCCAGCACACACAGACTACCTCCAGCAGAGACTCGCAGTCTCACAATACTGCAGCGGAGTCTTCTGAGGCTGCTAAAGGCGAGAGCTTTCCAACCAAACACAAGAGTTTATTTATTACACTCTCCCTCTGTCCTCGGCGTTCTGATGATTAGGGCTATTCTGTGCCAAGACTATTGCTTTGTTTAGATAAATCCCACACCGTAAATTGAACATCCTTTTTCATTATTTCTACTACTATGTTATATTCCTCACTGGTCACTTTATTAGATAGATCTATTTATCTGCTCACAAACTTAAATGGTAGCTAATCTGGCTTTCACACTGCATCACTTCAAAGGATGTTCAAACCAAACCTGCTGGAGTGTTTTATAAACTGTTGATCTACTGGAATTCTAACATACAGAGAATGATTGAAATATATCTAGTGAACCGCATAGCCAAGGGTGAAAATGTATTGTTCATGCCAGAGGTCAGTAATTGGGTTGTAATGGGAGAAAGAGTTCAGCAGCAGAAGACCACACTTGATGCAAATGTTTTAGGTACAAGGTCTAACTAATAAAATGACCAGTGAGGGTATAATCTCTTATTTCTTTCATTTATTAGTACCTTGAAACAGCTTTAATGAGCACGTGTGTGTTGTTGTTCTGACGCAGTGTGCCCTGGGAACCTTAATAAACTAAAGGACATAATGCATAATCAAAATCAATGAGAACATTGTGTGCACAGTGGTTGTTGGGGGTTTAAATCGGGTGCTATATGCTACATCTGTCCTGCTTAGCAATTTCCTTTGACCTGTAGCATTGTAAATCCCCAAGTGCATCTTACTGAAAATGTACTAATAAATAGTTCACATAGAATAAATGTCTTGAATTACCTCAAATCTAAATATCAAAACGAATTTACTTGTTTTAGATACGTATATGTGTTTTTTATATTATATAATACATATATATATATGTGTGTATAATTGTCAATAAAGTATGCATGGTTTAATGTGGAAACCTACCCAGACACGGGGAGGACATGCATGTTACATATTGTTGCTTATAATATTGCTGTCAAAATGTATGTTATATAGATCTAATTAAAATCAGTGTGGGCATTTGTTCCTGTTTTATTGGTAACTTGAAGTTTTTTCTTTTCTATTGACAATTCTGAAGAAGGTAAAATAATGCTATCAATTCATCCAGTCCTACAGTAGTATGTAAAACTCACAAAGAGTCTAGTTATGAGTATAAACAGGAACATCTCTGTTTATTAGACCATCTTTCTAAAGGAGGCCTAAACAGGAAGCAGGGAAGTCTCAATCTAAATGAATAAGATACATTCTTCTGTGGTTTTATTTGTCCTTGAGGGCTCTGATGTTTAAGGTAACGGGAAAGAGGCAGCAAAAAGGATCTAAACAATGCATCTAAACTGCACTTTTCTAATCCAACCTTCACATTTAATTGTCCCATGATCACTAATGACTATGTGTTTTGTTGCAGGAGCTAACGTTGCTAACTCACGTCCTGGTGGTGGCAGAGCACTGAAAGCACATTAATCTGGAAGGTAATCAGCACACACAGCCCATCAGCGTGATATTAATAAAATGTCTTTTTAATGGCACATCTTCCGTGGTCATGAAGCTGTGTGTTATACCGGCCACTACATTAATCAGACTGTGTCTGGACGTGCAGAATGTTAATGTTGCTTCAAAAGGCTTCTTATTAAACCAGTTAGGAACATTAGCGTGCATGTTTTGTATTGTAGTTTTTTTACTAAGCAAATAAAATAGCTCATATAAAGGCATGGTAGAGGAAGTATCTGGCCCGTGGACACAATGGCGGTATGAACTGCAGCAAAGAATGAACCGCCAATCTCCTGGTCGGCGGATGACCAGGCTGCTTCCCCTGAATTGGAAAAGTTTGAAACATAAAGATAAAAAATATGATTATGGTTCAGAAAGTGAAATTGTCTTGATTCCGATTATAAAGAAGGTAATATTTAAGTCTTTTGTGAATTATGTCTCCATTTTAGGCCTTCATTAGTAAAATGACACTTGGAAATGTCAGCCATAAAGATGGGACATTTTGGAATTGGAAAAGAACAGCCTCAAACTAAATCTGCTCAAGAGGACCATAGATTGAAAATGGCAGTGACTAAATGTTGTTGTGGCAATATTTCTGAATGAGCTTCAATTTTACAATGTTCTGGTGAGCCATGTGATAAGCAAGAGATTTTTGAACCAACAACTGAGTTATGCATGTGGGAATTGGAAACTCTAAATTGCCTCTGGTGAATAAAAGTGAGAATTTTGTACTGGTCATTGTCCAGGGTGTACCCCACCTAAGGCCCATAGTGGCTTCCTACATACGGTCAAACAAAAACGCCTCTACTTTCACTTCTATGGGATTGTGTGGTAGGCAGACTGTACATATAAAAATCATCACATTCCTCCTTAACACCACCCCTGTATCTCACACCACATGTCCCATATTATCTGGAGCTGGTAAATTGTGAAATAAAACGGGCTCCAGGACCCCATAGACCTGCATTTCAAACAAATGTTCCATCTGTCAACAGAAGGAGAGAACACACATAATGTTTTGGCCTATGCCTGACCCTTGCATCAGGCCTGATAAAATATGAACTGTTATTTCCCACATTGTGTTGCTGACAGACAAATACATAATGATTGACACATTTCCTGGCAGCCATATTTGTTATATGTGCAATGATTTCTGCATCAAGACTGATGATATAGGTATGCAGAAATATGGATACACTGTCTGCTTTACTAATAATAATACTGAATTAGATTTAGATTTCATTTTATGCTTTACAAGGACCCGGTCTTACACTGCTGGTGGTAAGCTCCTTTTGTAGCCACAGCTTCAAACCCACCTCTTCAAAACTGAATTTAAATAACTATATAACAGTTTTGATGGGTTTTTTTTTGTTTTGATGTTTCTGTCCAGTTACTGTCCAAGAACATGTACAAAATAAATGGTGGATCAAAATTTTCAAAGTTAATGGTTGTCTATCAGTGTGTATTCCTGCAACTGGCAACTGGCCACAGTGTATCCTGCCTTAGGCCCATTGTAGACGCTGAGGCGGAAAAACAGTAATGATAATGAGCTGTTCTTGATTGATGCCTTGCTATTCTTCTTGATTTAATGATAATAGATCAGCAGATTTAGTATCAAGCCAAAAACAGAAGCAGAGTGATAGCCTGATGTGTTTGCAGGAGGAGATAGTCAATGACCGTGTAGCAGAGCAGACTGGGGACTGTCAAGTTTAAATACCAAAATTACATTTCATTCAAGAGACAATCTTCCTTTATTATTAGCTAAAGGGTACATACTCTCAGTCTCTGAATATGTTACTCTAAGCACGTATTTACAGAACCATGGCAGGCCTCAATAGTTTGTCAATGTCATTGTGGGGCAGGGGTTCAGAGGGCTATTACTGCACATACTATAGAGCTGATATGTGAGCCATCAATTAAAATATACTTTGACAACCACCATCATTCTGTAAAAAACCTCATGATGATTTAATGCTGACGCTATCATTTTGTGTGTATGGGGGGAGGAGAAAAGTAGGCCTTTATCTGCGCCATTTATATAGCAAAAGACAGTATTTAATTTTAAATTCAGTTTACATGTAGACTAATTAATCCATAATCAGGCTCCTTTTTACTGAATCTCTTTAAAGTTTAGAAGTAGGATAAAGGCTACAGTCGATTTATATTTGTGGAAATCATTTGTTTCCTACCTGTTGTTCCCGGTGAAGCTGCGGCTGAACAGGGGACCCCGTTGAAGGAAAGACTTTTTCTGGACAACTGTAGATGGTCCCCTGGCAACAGGTAGGATGGCAAGTACATTGATAGAGACTTATCAGATAAATATAAACTCATTTGTTAAACTACTGTGATTGAAAAACAGATCTACAATACAGTGGAGTTGCCGCTGCTAATGCTAATTAGCTCAACAGTAGCCTACTTATAATGTTGTTTGTGTATTTCCTGTGGAACAAATTATGTGGGTATAATAAATTTAGCCTAACTACCTACATGGAAAAAGCACTCTCGTTCATATTATGCCACCGCTCCACATTAGACTTGATGATCATTGCCCAAGTGCCCACACCAGCCCCACTTCACTGCACCACAAGCTGTTGGCATCAGATAGGCCACAACTCAAAAATCTCTGTTGTGACTAGAATGATCCAAATAATACAAGAAAGGGATGCTGTTAGTGTTTGTATCTAGGGTAAATTGCTTTGTAAGCTCGTTTTCAGGCTTTTTTGTGTGTGTAAGTTAGCCTGTTAGAGGTCACGGGTGACTGGAGCCTGTACCAAAATCGATGGTGCATACAGACTGCGCTCAGAGCGACTGTGCAGTTAGCCACAGCTAATTAAAATTAACTAGATTTAATTACTTAGCCACCCTCGGTGTTACCACAAGGGATCAGAATCTATCATTTTCAGAAGTCACTGGGTTTCATACAAGCAAGCATTTATAGTCAGTCTGACTCTACAAGTATTTCCATAAACTTAATTTTAAATGGTCTAATAATGTATGTCTTTTTGATGTTGCTATCTTCAGAAGGATCATTACAATATTTGCCTTCATCTTTGTTGATCCGCAGCGTGGCATATGATCTTGGCACAGCTTGAAACCTATTACGAGACAGATGACATGGCATAATCTCCCTTCTCCTCCTATACCGTCCTGCATGATACCTTCATCACAGGAATGCAGAGATCCAGCGATTTCTCCATCAGCGAGACTTATCCAAACATGTCTTCTTGTCTAGACCTCTGACTACTGTGTTCTTGTTCTCAGTTATTCAACTGATTTCAATGAACATTTATTTATAACAAGGTCATGTTTTTGTAAAGATTTCATGTTTTGTCTGTTAGCAATTGTCAGATTTTAACTTTATAGTTCCCATAACGAAATGTTTTCACTTAGAAGTATAAATGTGCCCAATGAATGTACCTGGAGAGAAATGCTCTTGAGCACAACTAGAACATGCAAACTCTCCAGGAAAGGCTTTGCTGAGTCCAGGACCTTCTTGCTGTGAGGCAACAGTGCTAACTAATTTCCCTCCATTTTTCATTTTGGTGTGGAATTGAACTCATTATTTGTTAAGACCAAATGGACTAAGGAAATTAATATATATTTTCTTTATATCATATATATTATATATAAGGGCTGACTCCTGACTCTATAGTATAGAGCATTTACACATGAACTAAAACATAAATTCAAACTGTAGTCTGGAGTATTTTAAAAATAAGAAATTGCTAAGAAATCATTTAAAAAAAAAGCTTGACCAAAAGTTTTTTTTAGATATATTTTAGCCCATTTTTGGCTTTATTGATAGGACAGTAAGCAACAGGAAACCAGGGAGAAGAGTGGGGAGTGACATTCGGCAAAAACAGGAGCCAGTTTCGAAACACACAACGCTGGGACAACCACTGCAGGCTATTTTACTTAAGTCCCTTCCCTGGCCTCTACAGCAACATCAAATCAGAGTTTGTAGATTACCACTCTGACCAGGAGTAGTTGAGTTTTTGGTGTGGTGTTTAGGCTACACAAACTCTTGTTTGATTCTTGATTTGATGTTGCTGTAGAGGCCAGGGGAGGGATTAGAGTAAAATAATAATTATGGCAGATTCTCTACTTATCATCATAGAGGGTTGTGAGGTTTATTTTCAGAAACCCCCAGACCACAGCTTAAGGTCTACCTCATATACAGTGAAGAAAACAAGTATTTGAACACCTTGCTATTTTGCTATTTCTCCCACTTAGAAGTCATGAAGGGGTCTGAAATTTTCATCGTAGGTGCATGTCCACTGTGAGAGAG
>JAVQKC010106162.1:0-11231 GCA_036025475.1 Philypnodon macrostomus | reverse complement strand
CAGTCAAACTTTATTAACTGCGTTCACAATGACTCTCAACATTATTCAAACGTTAATGGGCGTATTCAAAATCAGTCAGCAAGCACAACCAGAATTAATCCATATATAAGGCGCTCCGGATTATAAGGCGCACTGTTGGTTTTTGAGAAAATTAAAGGCTTTTAAGTGCGCCTTATAGTGCGGAAAATACGGTAATTGTCTTGGTAGTGGTCTGATCTCTGAAAGCTTCTTGTTTTCTTATGTTCATCAGCTTTATATAAAGGGGATCTATATATTTTCATATGTATTTTTATTTGATAAACTGCCCTGCCTTATGGTTGAGGTATAGGGTGATTTAATTAGATGCAGCTACATGTCTGCAGGGGTATATATTTACTATTAAAATCTGGTCTGTGGTATTTATAATTGGGAGAATGTTAGAGAACCCCTCCTGTCTTCACATTGACCTGGTGAGTATGTGTGTGTGTCGTGACTGCCGTGGCATGTCGATGTGTGGTGTGAGAAAAGTCAACATCATCTTTCAAGTCTGTTTGACGCGGCTCGGCGCTGCTGCTCCCTCTGATCCAATGACTCCCCTGTACATCCACCAGGCTGCTGGCCGTGTGAGTAAATGCCACACTCACTTTGCCCATGCCCTTTACCAAACTCCTGTTGGGGCCGTGGAGCAGAGGCCGGTGACACATGCAGTGATTCTTCAACTCTGTTTCGCTTTTGACAAAAAGAGAAAACATTTCGGTGTGTCTTATTTTACTCTAACTGTTGACCTTCTCCTCCACCATTCAGACCGAGGAGTGAAGGCTGTATACAAACAAGATACACATGGCACCCTGCAGATATGGAGAATGAAGACAAAATGGGATGAATACAGAGGCATGTGATTTAATCTTGCAGGATGGTTCATTTCTAAACCTGGCCTGAATGAATGTCAACATATGGTTGTAGAATATCAAAAGGACTAGTAGTGGCAGATTTGAGTTTTCTAGAGTGCTTAGGCCTCCCTTAGAGATAGTGTGGTAAACTGTGTTACCTGGCTGGAGCTCAGAGTAGAGCTGCTGCTCTCGGCTCAAGCATCTGTTTTGGATAAATTGTGGATGTCGTTCTTGGTCTGCTGCCTTCAAGAACCAAAATAAGGAATGTGTTGCATTGATTGCATATATTGTTGTAGTAACATTTAAATATCACAAAAAAAATGAATTATTGAAACTCAGAAGTCAGTCTCTGTACATCCATTAACAATGTATTATTAGAATGTATGGCATTTATTCAGTGTAGCTAAAACATGTCTGTAACTTTTGTTTTTGTAATCAAAGCAATAACCAGGGACCTTATTCCTTTCATGAACCTGCTCATTCTTTCTCATCTTTCTCATCTTTCTCTTCTGAGCTACTACATAATGCACTTACCACCATGGCTTCACCTGCAGCCAGTGTAAAGTCACCTGTTTAACATTCCTGTAAGACGAGGTGTTGGCCTTGATCATGCTCCTATTCATCAGACTTCCCCATAAGGCTCACTGTTCTGTTTCTCCATAGGTTTAGAATGCAGCCATTGTCCTCCTCTACCAACAGCTATTAGTCTGTGTCCCTGCATTTGTATGAAGTCCATTAGCAGATGTAGACTAGACCAGGGGAATACTGAGAGTGTCACTCATGCATTTATAAAAAGCACTGTCTACAATTGCTGTTTACCTTGTTAATGTCTTTTGCTCTCTCTCACACACATACACACACACACATAAACACACACACACATACAGTGTCCTTCAGACGGCTATAACCTGCTCCGGTCCCTTGGGTCCAGCCCAGTGAGGACAGCTCAGACAGAAACAGAGCATCATGAAATAAGTGCAGCTATGTTCACTGCTGCTGGACCACAATTATCCAATATGAGCAAAAACTATATTCACCTGTGGTATGTGGGTTCTTTCAGTCAATTGCAGGATATGTCTTGATTTAGTTTCCGCCCTGGGGAATAATCCTAATCCTATTTGATGTGTGGACAAATGCTGAGGCCTGGTTCAGGCTCTGGGTTATAGACCTGTGGTAGACCTGATTAGCAACGGTTTAGTTCTGATTCAGACTTGATTTAATCCTGGTTTAGAGTGGATTAGTTTTAGCAAAGACTCTGGTCTTGGACAGGACTTGGTTTAGGCCTATAGTCTTATTTTGTCTTTCTCACGTTTGGTTTTATCATATATTTATTTAATGGTTTAGACCTGGGTTAGTCCTGGTTTATCATTATTAAGACTAGATTTAGTGGCTTTTCAAAGTATGGAAGCGCCGCTATATGGATTCACTCTGAATTGAACTTGACTGATTTTGTAGCCATTTTCCACAAATGAACTAGATTGTTTAGTTTACTACTCATGAGGTGCCTGAGAGTTAAAGCTCTCTTACCTAAGAGGATTGACTGTACAATATCCTTTTCTTGAGCTGCAATTAAAAATCAGGCATTTACTGATATTTTAAGGAGGATTGGATTTTAGGAAGAGTGACATTTTTAAGCCAAGGTTTTTCAAAAAAAGAGGTTTCACATCGGACAAAGGCTCCAGCATCGCAAGAACACACACAAATGTGCAGCTGTCTCACTGCTCCCACTGTCCTTGCATGCCTTTACCACTATTCAAGGGTGAAAAGGTCCTCGTTCGGGACAAGCCTGTGTTGTGAAAAAGTCAAATCGAGCAGGTATGAGCAAACATATCCTACTGTGGGTGATGCAATCATGTTTCTTGGTAGAGGTTTCAAATATGTAATACCCTCAGCAAGCTTGTCGTCCGATTTTTTTTCCTTGCAAGTGTGCATGGTGAGAAGCAGCCATAAATAATGAAAAATGTATTGAAAAAAATGAGCAGCACGGCACGACAAGTTGATGGTAGGATGGTACAAGAGGAGGGAATGACAGGCGTGCAAAAAGAAAGGAATGAGGAAAGATGAAAGATGTGCAAAGACCTAATTCGGTGGCCCGGGCACAGAGGCGTGGAGGAAGGGATTTGCAGTCAGCCTTGGTCCATATCCGTGCCTGTTAGACTGACACAGCAACAACCCTGCCATCGGCCTAATCCTACCAAATCACCCTCCGCCGTGGGAGCACAGACAAGCACAGGGCAGGACTGTGTGTGCACCCGCATCAAATAGATACAGGAGCAAGAGGAGGAGGAGAGAAAAAGAAGACATCGAAAAATGAAGAAATGATAAAGGATGGATGACAGCTGAGGGACCAGACAGATTATAAAAAAGGGGAAGTCAGGACATGGGGCAAGGGATAGGGGCAAACAACAGAGGTCCAAATTGGCTGAGAAGGATAGAAGGAAAGTGTAAAGACAGAAGAGGCAAGGGACATTGGGAGTGAATGGAGAAAAAGAGAGAGAGAGCTGTTTGGAGCTGCTGGTGTTCCTCCAACAGTGGCTCTCTCTGGCACTAATGAGTGTGGCTGCACTGGGAGAAGAGCTGTGTGCAGTGTGTGTGTGTGTGTGTGTGTGTGTGTGTGTGTGTGTGTGTGTGTGTGTGTGCGTGTGTGGGTGCGTGTGTGTGCGTGTGTGTGTGTGCTGATAGAGATCGAGAGTGTCAGTGCCAGATATTTCTATACTTGTGAGGACATATAACCACCACTAATAATACTACTCTGAAAAGCTTTGAATTGTCAGAGTTAAGGTGTTTGCATTATGGAGTCATAATGTTTGAAAAGCTCCCATTGAGATAATGTTGCTTAATATTTTGCCAATTTATCATCCAAATATGCACTGTACTTAACAAGGCTGGTCCCATACCTTCAACGTAAAGGATGAAAGAGAAATACGATTTATCACATTCCATGTATTTCTTTGAAACAGAAAATGAAATGTGTTAATATATTTATTTGCATTGATGTTCCCATACTTCTAGTTTCTCAAACAAGAACATGTCTGGTTTGAGAAACAGGGCTGTATGTATTTCTACAAGGTACAAGTTTACTAAAGAGGATGCAGAATTCTTCATTGTCTATGACTGTCCTCACAGAGATAGAGAAACATGCCTCTGTGTGTGTGTGTGTGTGTGTGTGTGTGTGTTGCAGGGGGCTGTAGAGGCAGGGTGTTTGCCTGGCACTGCCAAAGCATCTCTCCACAACCCTTTTTTCTGCTTTGCTGCCTTCTCTTTCATCCCTCGCTCTCTCTTCCTCCTTCGCTCATTAGTATGATTGAATACCCCCCTCCTCCCTGAGTCTGCTATCTGCCAGGGTCAGTGAGCATACAGAGCTTTCTCCAAACCCACTGCTACATCCAGCCCAGCAGCCCACCACCACCCTACTTGCTCCCTATCTTTTTTCCCCACAAACATGCTGTGCCTCTGGGCACTTCTCTCAGTGAGGCTGGCCTCCATCCTTACATCCACAGAGCTTGAGGTTGTGGCCTTAAGTAACCCTCCACTGCACTGCACCCCCTTAGTCCTGGAAAAAAGACAAGGACTCACTGTTGTTTTGCCTTGGTCTATGCCGCTTTCTCCCTTCTCCCAGAGGCGCTCCTGCTGAAACCAGGTCCACCATTGATTGTTAAAGGGTGTGAAAGGGCAATCAATACGGCTTTACTGAGGAGCAGGAAACTATAGAGCCTATATGGAGGGTCTAAAGGGCCATAGGTCTCAAGGTAAGTTATTGTGGGCATTTATGTACATTGGCACGATAGAAAGAGGTGGAAGGAGTGCAGTACTGTGAATACTATTCAGTATGACTGTACACGCATAGTCACACACAGCCCCTCCTACCCCCCGATGAGGGCCCTCTTTAAAAATTCATTCAGTCAATAATGACCCTTCGCCCTCCCAGTCTCTCCGAGGAGCTGCAGAGCTGCCTCCTCCCACACAGGTCTCTCTCTCTCCATCACTCCCTCATTCCAAAGCACTCTCTCTCACACGCACACACACATGCATGCACAAATGGACGCACACACACATGCACGCACACACGCACACACACGCACACACGCACGCACACACGCACGCACACACGCACGCACACACGCACGCACACATACACACCTCAAAGCCTGAGAAGTACTTTTGATGCTTCTGTAGTGTTGCTATTAGTGAAGCTATCTTATTAGTTTGAAACATTGTGATTTCAAATCCCCTTTGTGCAACTGTTTGAATTCTCAGACTAACTAAACTGTTATTCTTTTTATTACAGATTTTCCAGTAGTTTCAAGTCATAGTAAGGAGTGCAGAGTCACATTGTGGGTTCACCAATGGCTCAACAAATTAGCAATGCTATCTGTTGGCAAAGCTAGCACAGATAAGCGTCAAGGTACACAGACGATGGGACTTTGATCCAGTCGGCCATGTTGTCTGCTCTCCTCTGAGATGGCTTCCATTATCTGATTACTCACACTGCTTTTATCACACATCTTGGACCAGAAAAACATTAAAATATATATTTTAGGAAACAGGAGAAGTCCCAAGATAATGTGAGCTGAGACTGAGCCAGGCTTTATGGCTGTATGTCATTGTGCTACTTTGTGTTATTGCCATGTTCTTCGGTGGCACTGCAAACTAGCATCACGACATGTTTCTGTCAATGTAATAAATCATGGACATTTCTTTACTTATGCTGTACCATATTTCTCAATATTGTAGAATTGTGTGTTTAAAGAGAATGAATTTAGCTGTGTCCAATGTTATACCATGTATTAATGTGCTCATAACTCTATATGGAGAAAAATCTTTACATATAAGGTAGCTAAATATAACCTCCATCTTCTTTTTAAAAATGCAACTTTCCTCCTAAAGAGCTGTGAACTGAAACCTAACCAACCTGATAACATACCCATGGCATTCACCCTGGACCCCACCTGTGTGTGTTCCCATTACCACCCATTACCACCATTGACGGGTGGAGGGGAGGTCCCCGGTGGCACACAGCTCCTCCTCTACATCGCTCTCTTCATTCATCTATCATGAGCAGGCTGCTAAATGGAGCACCACTATTCGCCTATGACCCCTTTCAATGAGCCGAGGGGTCTTGCAGGGGTGCAGTGCTCCCATGGTCCCATGGGTAGCATCACTAATGTCCCAAAGCATTCAGGTTGCATTAAGCCCCTGGTTATTCACCACATCTGGACCTCACTGCCTCGGACTACAGACATCTGCCATTTACCACTCTCCTTCCTTCATTCGGATTCACTGCATATTAAAGCATTTACCACTGCTATTTAATGCAATATGAGCTGTGTATCAGTGGTGGTGGATCACATACATAGCAAGATCATTTGACCTGGATTATGTTTAGTTATTTACAGTTACCCTATTAAATTTGTATTGTGACACCACCATTGATTGTCAATCAGGAAAAGGGGTAAACTATCCATATTTTAATCTTTTTCAGTACAACTGCTTTTAGGCTTCTTTTAAGACATCCAGATCATTAAAGCTGCCTGTGTAAAATTGACGTTGAAACCATAAGAAACCATAAGAAACCATAATAAATAAAGAAAAATATTCAGCATAAATGTAAATGTTTTTTACTGCTGTATTGTGAACCTTTACATGTATGTGTATGATATGATTAAAAAATAGTTTTCAAATGTCTAAACAGACATATATTGCGATTGATACTTGACAGTCAAAGCCACACATTTGACTTTTTTCATTCATGCTATCCTCAGTGTCTGTGGCATACACACATCCTAAAAATCAAATATATTGAAAAGCTTTTGCGTCAACAAGACAAGCAACAATACAGCAAACGCATTTAGCCTTAACCTCTATGTGAAGATTTGTTGTAAGAAATAGAATGACCAAAGTTATTCAAATCTAACAATTTCTAATGTTATTGTGTGGCCACTTACTTTTACATATTTGACTGTCAGCCTTCTGTAAAAATACCGTTCAGCTTATCTTTTCATTAGGCCCTGAACCATCCAGGCATCTCATCCTTTAATCCTTCACTCACCCTGTCTCCCTTCTGTCCATATCCCATCAGTGCATCCTCCTCCTACGCCATCTCCTCTGCCACTCATCCATCGCCATGTCTCGCTCTATCCATCATTGCATTCATACCATCTTCCGAAGCCTTTAGCACTTCCAAACTCCCCCAGACCATTATTTTATCCCTCCCTTCCCATTTTACTCGGTTCATTCCAACTTCTCCTCAATCTGTCTCTTCTGCCTTTCCATCCCTCATCCATCCATTTCGTTCCCCCCAATTTTAGTGAGAGGTCATTTCTATCCAGCAGCAGGGTAATAAAAGCTGTGATCAGGGGGGAGCTGCAGACTATAATGGGTCTCATCAAAGTGTCAAGGGCTGCTGTTAATTAAAAGAGATTTTTGAAAATAGGGAAAGACCCCGACTTGCATAATTAAGGGTTAGTAATATTGACATTGGAGGAACAAGGGACTGTGATACTGTGATGTCACCAGTGGTGGACAGTACTCAACATCAGTGAAAGTATATAATCTATACTTTTCACTGATGTCTATTCTATAGATCCTCCTGGTCAAATATTACTCCAATACAAGTAAAAGTAAAACATTATTACTTAAGTACTCGGGTATGTGCTTTCAAAAAACTGAAGTATTTAAAGTACTTCAAATGAGTGCAGTCAAGAACAATTGTGTGACAGACTTATATTTTATATTCAAATATGTTTTTACCTTCTTATTGTACATTTAAAAGATGATATGTCAAACATCACAAATGTCATGTTTGTACAGAATCAGTAAATGGGAAAACTTTAAGTGTAAATCCATTAATGAAAAAACTAAAAACAGTCTAAACTAATCTAAACTAACAAAAAAAAATCTAAAGCAGGTCTAAACCGAGATGCAACCAAGTTAAAGTCAGAACTATCCAAACAAACTGTGGCAAAAAGTGTAAAGTGTGAATGACAATTGTTAAATGATTATCTTTATGGTTTGACAAATCACTCACAAATGAGAAAATACTTAAATAGAGTTCATTGTCTATTGGTTTTAAGCCATTTTTACCAAATGTGAAGGCTATTTGAAGCCTGAAGAAGCTGTATTAATAAGAACACATGTGATTTAGTTAATGAAATGTTGGGAACAACCAACCTCCAATATCTAGCAACTACAATAAAGACATATGGTGCCCCCAACAGTAATCCCACTGTCTGTAACGAAGTAGTATAAGGCATTACTTTCCAAATGCCTGTAATACATTGTTAGTTACTTTCAGCTCCGTCTGTCCACTTTACTGATATAAAAACCCTATAGCGCTGATACGGAGATGGATCGATGTTTATTTCACGCGCTCCATCCGCTCTCCCTCCCCCCGGGGGGCTGCTGTGAGTCACCACGAGCACCCTCTTCTCTTCTGTGGGACATGTGTGAGCAACACCCGGTGTCAGCGGGGTAAGAAGAGAACAACACATAAGCTTTAAAGCTACACTACCTGATCTGATTTTTCTAATAAATGAGAAAAAAGAATTACTCAGGCCTTAGTACAGCATAACAGATGTCATCATTTCACTTTGAGACTCTCTGTGGGCTGAGTTATAAGGATATTTATTTTAGAGCAAGGGATGCAATTATTTAACAAATCACATGCTTCCACAGGACAGGAGCACGCTAATTAACTGATACATCTATTACCTATCAAGAACTAGAATCTATCAGAAATAACCTAAGGGAGCTGAAGCCACCTCCAAACCACTTCTTGTTATTCTCATACTTCCTGGTTTGTGAACATGTACGAAGTAGTGCCTGCTCCATATGTGGGGCAGTTGGAGGGGTGGAGTGTATCATTCAAACTTCACAAAAGTCAGCTTAGTGCAGCTTTAAATGGAGTGAAATTAAACGTGTAGGCCTACATCTGTCTGCGCTTGCTTGTATCTTGTGTCTCTCCTGTTGTTTGTGCTCCATAGGAGCAGGCAGGGAATGGTGAACGTATTAAAGGGGAAAAACTAGGCACTGTTTTGAGCAGGCCTATTGCAAAGGGAACCCTGCTTGGATTAAAATAAAATAAACTAGGCCCACGCTGTCGTACCCGACAACAAGGTGTATATCGGCAAAATGGCCCCATACGTCTGCCTCAACTTCTATGGCACCAACGGGCATCTTAACCAGACATTGTGTGATTTCTGAGTGTTTTTATATTGTTATCGAGTAATTAAGAGGCCCCACCCCAAACCATGACAAACATGACAAACTGGCATCATATTGGTCAGATGTGTTCAGGGCCGGGAGGTAATTAGGTATTTCAGGTTTGAGCCTAATCGGGCAAAGTATGCGCAAGTTAGAGGCTGTCAAATATAGATGTCCAGAGTCCCATAGGGGTCATAAACATGGTTGAGGCATTCTTTATTTGACCTCTGTAATTTGCCAATGTACATTAAGTATACAATTGCCCGGATCACTGTGCCAAAATTCAAGCAATTTTTTTAATATTCAGCAGGATTATTGGCTCAATTAAAATGCTTCAGGGCATTAATTCGAGAATGATTTAATTGTCATTAATCGTAGAAGAACTAAACTCAATCCAGTCCAATGTCTTCATGATATGTAACTGTCTAGAAAAGTTGAAAAAGATCCCGCAAAGACTTTTGGAGTTATTGCGTTAGGGCAGTTATTAATTAATTACTTAATTAATATTCATTGCGGAAGTACCAAAATCAATCCAGTTCGGCGTCTTTATGGTATGTACCTGTGTGCAAAAGTTGAAACTGATCTGGCAATTCGTTTTTGAGCTTTCGCGTTCACAGCTAGGATCTGCCCATGTGGACCAACATGATTCCTTCGTTTCACTGATATAATAAATTGGTATTAAAATCTTGGCTAAACTGGTCAGGAGTGCAATATAAGGGCCTATA
Source organism: Philypnodon macrostomus (assembly GCA_036025475.1). Classification (NCBI taxonomy): domain Eukaryota; kingdom Metazoa; phylum Chordata; class Actinopteri; order Gobiiformes; family Eleotridae; genus Philypnodon; species Philypnodon macrostomus. Next base: position 1,435 of record JAVQKC010106162.1, on the reverse strand, counting down.
TGAAATTTAATTGGCACTCATTTTGAAAGCCAATTTTATGAAGTAGCAAAAAGTAGAGTAAAATTCAATTTGTATCAATTTTTCATATTTTCTATTTGGATACTATATTTAAAATTGAAATACCACATCTTTTGCCTAAAACGTTACAGTGATAGCCTTTAGCAGGTTTAGGTTTTCACTGAGCCCAACTCCAGCTGTGGTTCTCTGCATAAACAAAGTTAACTCTTCTCCCATCATGTTCAAAGATGGATGAAAGCATTTTTGGCCGACTGTCATCTGAAAAGTACACTGACAAATACAGTATTAACATCATCCCATATCCGCACAAACCTCCACAGATCAAATGACTCGTAAGCCTTTGTGGTCATACAGCTAGCTTTAGTCTAAATAATTCCCTTTGACTGAGTTATATCCGACCCACCCAAACGCAATCATTTGGCTCATACACAATCAGCTCCTGCTTTAGATGGGGCACCTGGATTCTTGTGTGAATCCCTTGATGCATGGAGCAGTGATGGAGCAAAACAAAGAGAGTCAGCGTCGCCAGCCTAGCAATTGAAATCCTGCTATTGTAATCCCCTAGTTTTTAATCAAGGCATATAATTACCGCTTATAATAAAGCATTAGTACTCACAGCCTAAATTATGATTGCACTGAGAAATCGTGATTATTGCCTTTTCCCCGGGTTTAACACTTTCTGTACCGACTTCAATTTGAAACTACTTATAGCTACTCAAGAGAGAGCACAACAGTAGGCTCTTGAGTTGGGGGGGCCATTTTGTTTCCTGTTTTTTGCCACAGGTGCAACAGGACAGGTTCTTAACAAATGCACCTCGGCAGTCACCTCACAGGGTGCAAACGGGCCAGCGATGAATGTGTGCAATCAGTGCTTGGTGGGACCGAAAGAGTCATAGAAGCTGATTGCTCGGCGGGGAAGCCACAAAGCCGCTCCTCAGACTTCTCTCTCTCGCCATGCTAGGAATAACAAGCTCCATCGCCCACAGTGTGAAACAACAGACCGCTAATTGGAATCAGCACGCCACTCCCCGAGCTTATTCTAATATCTGCTGGTCTATCTGCTGGTCGCCCGCGTGGCTCCATAGGTGAGGTATGAGGGTGCGCTACTGCTGCAGCTGTTGTTGTTTAAGCATGCTGCACTTTTCCAGAGAATGTGAGCGGTGCATCTTAGTGGTCCCAGCTAAAACGATGAGGAAATCTGGTGGACTTTGATTCAAGAATGTAAAGATAATATTGTGGTACACAGGCTTTATACTCCTGTTTACTCCGATTTACCCCTGGTTTAGGACTGGTTTACCCGATTTACCCCTGGTTTAGGACTGGTTTACCCGATTTACCCCTGGTTTAGGACTGGTTTACCCGATTTACCCCTGGTTTAGGACTGGTTTACCTGATATAGCCCTGGTTTAGTACAGGT
>JAVQKC010106140.1:0-25011 GCA_036025475.1 Philypnodon macrostomus | reverse complement strand
TTAATAATGTTTTTAATTTCTTATAAACATTTGATCTGTTTTTATTGTGGTTCTGTTTTGTGTATTTTAACAGTTTTATTTCTTGTTGAAATATCTCTTTGTTGTAAAGCACAGCACATTGTGCTCTTTATAAACTGCCTTGCCTTGCCATGTCTAATCATTAACATGATATCACATGAGCCTGGTGTTGTACTCAGAGCAAGACGATAAGCCTCATAGTAAGCTCTGGTGCTGGTATTGTTTGGTGAGTGGCAGTTTGTGAACATTTGGTACAGTCCAGGTCCAAACACACATTCAGCACCTTCCACCTCCACAGCAGGCGGCACAGACAGGCCTCATCATTATTTATAAGAGCACTTCATAATGACTTCACACATTAGCCCACCATTTATGTCACTTTCTTCTCATAACCCTCTGTATCGAGGCTTTGGCAGTGCTTCACCATCCAGCCGATTTCTGCTCTCATCAGTATGCTGCGCACTGACCTGTGTTGTGGCCGGTCGCATCCCCGGGGCAGAGGGCCTCTTCTTCGTCTTCAGACCACAGACCAAAAAATGTTTTTTAATATCGGTATGGGCAATCCGTTGAATCAATTCTGAATCAAAGCCATCTTGTTGCAAGAGGTTAGCCATATAAGGTTATCTTTTTCTGCTGGCTTTCATTTGAGCAGAGAAAAAACATAAATGTCAGTTCTAAAAACGCATTATTGGAGAGCAAGCCACTCCGAGCACTGTTCACAACCTTTCAAAGCGAATTCATCAAACGCACATACACATTTACAGTGCCCACAAGCGAACAAACCATTCTCAGCGGTAATGCCTTCTGTCCTGTGAGGATTTATTACTGTGGGAGTAGAATGTGTTCTCATCGCAACCAAGGACTGTTTGGTCTCATATTTTAAACATTTTCAGGGAAGATTCAGTTAGTTTGTATCGCTTACGTATTTATTAGTTACTGTCTGGATACAGAATGGTACGTCACGTGCTGTCTCCATGTATTTGGCTTCTCATTTGACACATCTTCACATTTAATTCAGATACGGCTGGTCCCATGCTGTGCTTTATCGCTAAAAGAAATAATATTAATAATAAAAATAGTGCAGAGCCAATTGCAGGGGCCATATTGGTCGTGCCTCATATGGTCTGCTTTTCACTACTACAGTAAGTGTTTGGTCCTGACGTTCATTAATAGCTGTTCCGCCGTTTATCGTCCGTTAGGGCCCACTTAAACCTGTTTGACGGAGCAGGTAACTACCTGAAACGATGTGTTTCTTCTTAATTGCCTGACACCTTGTTGCAGTAGTAACGTACACTTAAAAAAGTTTAGTCAAATTAACTGATAAGTTATTTGCGGTTTAAAAGGAACAATTAAAACAAGAGTGCACAGGAAAACTTTTACAGTGGAGCAGATATATTTAGTCAGTTTTGGCCTATTTATGGATTTGGCCTTAGTTATTGGAGCCAAATGAGTGGAAAAGTTCAGTATATTTGCTGAAAAATAGAATATGTAGCTCATGCCATTCTTCTTACATATGAACATCTCTTTGATTTTGCTGTTAAGAAAGCTAAGAAAAGGTTTGGACAGTGGTCTTGCGGACTGGTAGAGACGATCAGCGGTCCACTCATGTGTAACTGATACGGATGCTGTGCGCGCTGGTGTGGCTAATGGAGCAAATGGTGGGTAAGATGTGAAGGCTGCTGACGGAGAAATGGGGTCATTAGATGTCATAACCTTTACTTTAGGACCCACTTTTTCTGCTGCTTTATGGGATTCACCATTTGAATGTTACCAAATGATGATTGGAGTTAAAAAGTGTAATCATTCGCCCCGTAGGGTGTGTGTCCTCTGTATGGTGTGAATAGGGAGCGTGGATGAAGTGTGTGTTCATGGTGTCAGGGATCTCTATGCTAATGCGCTTAAGTAACGAGTCATTGGGGAAGATACAAGGACTGCTACAGATCAATGCTTATTGCTCCGTGAGTACGTCTCATGTCCATCTCTGCGTGTGCATGTAGGCCTATTTTAATTGTTGCCATAGAAACAGAGTGCTGCCACAGTCCAGATTCAAAGAGGGCAGCGCTCGCTCTCCTCCGTGTCCTGGGCTTACTCTTCTTTTCTTTTTTTTACAATACTGTCCTCAACCTATTCTCCTGAGAAATGTAGCTATTGTCACATTTCAGCAACTCAGCCGTATGGAAAAATACATTGTCATAATATCTGTCTCCCATTTTTCTTCTCTAATAGTACCTGTGAATGGAAAAATTATATCAAAAGGTTGTATGTTAATATTAAACGTGTGCTGCATTTTTGTGGCCCTTAGAATAGTTGTAAATTCCACAACAGCTATTTGAGCTTAAGTGATGTAAAGTTTTTATGCTATAAGGCGTTCACGGTATTTTGCATTTAATATACAGTACAAAAAAACTTGATTAACCACATTGTGTTTAGCTATACAAAATGATATCAGACATGTTTAGCTGCTCAGGATGCTAACACCAGCCCCTCTCAGTTTACAGTGCATTGAACATTGTATACAGCCATGGTTAGTTCACATTTTCTAAAATTTGAATACATGCAATTAAGGATAACTGGAATAAAAACACAAATTAACCTGACAATAAATGAATAGTGTCGCCATAGATACATGTGATGTAGCAAACTGGGTTGTCATGGTTAATGTCTGTGGTTTATTTCTCTCGTCTTCCACCTCCTCTCTTTTTGTACCCTTCTCTTATCCTCCCTAACCCTCCTACATCTCTATCCTTTTCCTGGAAAGCACTATGCAATTGACTATTTACACAAGGCCCTGTAATTAATGCTGACGAACCTCCAGCAATTAGTTTTCCCTTAAGAAGTTTTTCTGTCATCTCTGCAGCGTACATTCTTTTACCGCTCCCAAATCTGCATCCCGATTTCACTGTATTATCGTCCCATATTAGCTGTCAGACATATATTGTCTTAGTGCATGTTCTTTTTTTGAGCAGCTGAACCCCCACTGTCCTGGCTATCTCCACCCACCGAAGCTCGATTCCCACCAAGTGAACACCTACACGGACTATATGCTATTAAACTCAAGAGAACATGCACCCACCCACTCTTCACATATAAACATACAGCTCTGCTTCATGTTGTTAATGGATGGACAGTGTGAAATGGTTGAGTGCTAAGCCAAGCAAGGTTTAGCATGGTTTAGGAGAAATATCAAAGCCTAGCATGTTATTCTGAGCACCTTCCCCGTCAGTCATGTAATCAATTTGATCGGCTGTCAGCTCGACTGTGTGACTGTTTATCAGTCAGTCAGCGTTGGCATGCGGCCCTCTCTTCTGCTGGTGTTTGGGTTGCTCTGTTTCTCATTCCCTCTGTAGAGCCCTCCTCCCTCCTTCTTCCAGTCAACACGCTAGCCCCTAATGTACAGGAAGTGTTTGTATCTTCCATAATATATAGCCATATTGCTGCCTGCAAACGTTCATGAATTATTGATCCACGTGGGACTGAACGTAAACTGTACGCCATCATATCATGTTACAGCAGATGTGTTAATGCACTATTCATGTGTGTCAAGTGTGACCTGACCTCTCATTTCTCTTCCTGGGTTTGGCTGCATTTATTCATTGTTTCCCTCTCATTCTTCACTCCCTCCTTTATTGGCCCATTTCTGTAGCTAACATTGATATGTACTGATTCATAAGATGCATGTAGCCTCTTGGCAATTCACTTTACTCAATCAATGTTGAATTAGCCTATGTTAACCTGTCTCTGCCTGTGTTTGTGTGTGCAGGTACTACTCTCCCGCTGCTCCACCATGCCTGTCTGCGACAGCCACAGCCCCTCCCCCCCTTGCAGTCAGAATGGGGCCTTATCCTCAAAACCTTTGGCTGTCCAAAAGCACCTTCCTGGGCTGTCCTGGGCCCATCGCTGCCCCCGTGCCTCCCTCCACCTCTCTTTGCTCCTGCTGCTGCTCTTACTGCAGCTGCCCCCAGCGTGCTCCTCCCGCAGAGAGAAGGGTGGAGGAGGTGGTGGCGGCGCCCACTACATCCCCATTCCCCAGCCTCCGCCACACCACTTGGCTCTGCCCAACATCCTGCGCGGCCTCAGCATCGCTGTGGTGCTTGTGGGCAACTCCAGTGAGGTGGCACTGGCCGGGGCTCGGGAGAAGGAGGACTTCCTCCATCTGGCACCCAATGTGGAGGTGCTCACCATGAATGAGACAGACCCCAAAAGCATCATCAAAAGCATCTGCGACCTGATGACGGAGCACTGGCTGCAGGGCGTGGTGTTTGGAGATGACACGGACCAGGAGGCCATCGCTCAGATACTAGACTTCATCTCAGCACAGACTCACATCCCCATCCTGGGTGTCCGTGGGGGCTCCTCCATGATCATGGCTGCCAAGGTAGGATCATCACTCACTCAGACCTCAGCTGCAGCTGTGTCAAATTTACACCTCTGTACTTAATAATGTTTAATGAGCTACATTTATATGGCATGCGTGTAAAAGAAATTGGTATGAAGACAAACTGTGGGAGAACAATAAGCTTTAATAAAGGCAGGACCCAAACTGAACTTTCATTCTTTCACATCTGAAAAACCATTCTGATGAATGGGTCTGTGTTCAAAATTTTGGTGTGATTGTGTGCGCCCCACTGCAGCAGCATTAATTGTGGGTGCTCTGACAGACTGAGTAAACTGGAGTGTGCTGATGCCAAGGGCAGGATCAGCTGGAGATTGAGTCAGAATACAGAGCTGAGTCGCTTCCTGTTCACAAGGCCTTGTCTAATGGGATAAAGCAATCTGCTGCTGCTTTATCAGTGTCGGCCTGGGATCTGAGCCCGGGACACTTTCCACAAAAGCATCTTGATGTTGGGAACTTATCACAGAAAATGCACTTATGTTGCTGCACAGTGCCTGGAAGTACACACATGTCGTTGGCCTGGTAGTCCTCCTGAGTCAGTCCTATGTGAGCAGTTTGTCTTTGTGTGACCCGCTGGTGTCAACAGGTCGTGGGCCTGGTGCAGACATGAGCCGAGCTGACAGAGTGGGGCCAGCAGCCATCTCAGCTGCTCTTTTTCTGTTGTGTCTCATTAAAGCATCAAGTACCCGTCCTCTCCCATTTAAACTGGACTGAAATCCAACTCCACTATACACTGTATGTCCTCATTTCACAGGCAGTCATTGTTTTAGTGTACTGTTAAACAAATTTTTAGTGAACCTGTGGGGCAAAGTACTAGGAGCTGAAAAATAAGCCTATAACTCAAACATGTACTCAAACCATGCACATTGGGTTAATCCTCCAGCTAGCTACATCCTGACCAAGATACAGGCTCAAGAACTGTAGATGGGCCCCCAGGCGCTGTACTGTGGCTGCCCACTGCTCCTGACAGGTTGCCCCAGTGGCATTGAGGGATGGGTCAATAAAGTGTAACCTTAACCGGTTGCCTTAACTTGACTTTGTCAGTGTAAAAATTAGAGTTTCCAGCTATGTCCAGGTTTTGACTTCTGACTTCTGCTGCTTCTGTTGTCTATACACTCTCTAGTTTGTCTCCAGACTATACTAAGCTCAAATGAGTAGACTAGAAGAAATTGAAATTTGCTCAGCATTGAATGATGTTGCTTCTTTTGCCTAATAAATGAGTAATGAAAATCTACATTTGACCATGTTCATAGTTTATAGTTCATAGTGATTCTTCCCCCAGAGCGAGTCCTGCAGGCACCTGTATTTGTGACTCCCCAGCCCCATGATTCCTAAAGAGATGTATGGATCTTTCACAGCTCTCCCACCAGCCACTTCTCATAGATACAGTATGAGGAAATGTATATTTGTATTTTATTGAAGGTCAAGACACATTGTTGTTGGTGGAGGTGAGAGTGAAAGGCTGGGGTAGTTTAGTAAGTTAGCTGCTTGTGTGTTGGAGGACGGTATTATTCATTAAGTGCACGTGGCCTGGCTCCAGGCTGAGGAGAGGGTCTGGTTTAAATGGATTTCTCCTAGACATAACCCACAGCCTAGAGAGCTGCCTCCTGGCTGCAGCGGGACCCACGCTAAGGCTCAGTCTCCAAACGGATTTGTGTCTGCCTAATGGGCTGAGACAATGGAGTGGCGAGAATACAATAGTGCAGGATCAAAACCATAGAGCAAGATGTGCGGGAAAGTGCAGGAATGGAGAAGTTCTGGTTTGAGTTAGTGGTTTGGAAAATAGAGTTTAAAGCCGTAGGATGGAGCTTTAATAAAATAAGACAGTTTTTTAAAAAAAATGCTTCTGACCCTATCAAGTAGGTAATATGTCATAATTATTGATGATCATTTTACTGTAGGCCCTCCTCTGGCCTTTATATTAATTTCAAAATGGAAGGACAGTTACTGCTATTACTATATCTTTTTACTTTTGAAATACAACAATAACTGGGAGCAAATGATAATATGTATAGCAGAGATTATGCAGCATTTTGATATGTTCTATAAACTGAAAGAGTACTTGGAAAGATGGAACTAAATTGTTCTATGAAATGTACTTGCTGGAGTAGGCTATTGGTGTGGGCTCTATTGAATCAAAAGGAGAAAAACATCTAACGCATGTCTTGCTCCAGATAGTCCTGTACGGCCACTTTCACAGCAAGGCCTGTAACTGTAGACAATTGCAACATGGCTGTCTTTCAATCAGCCATTGTGTTTGGTGTGGCGTCTCTAACAAGAACAAAACTGGCAGTGTATCCTCCTGGGAAACCTATACACTTCTTCACTTGGAGATAACCTATACACTTCTCGGTAATGAATGAACGAACGAATAAAGGCTAAAGCTCACAGGCATCAGACCATGTGCAGTTGGTGACATTTGTATATATCCTGTATCCTGTTTGTACCTAGACTTGATAAAATACAGTGAACTGTTTTGTGATGCGCGGGTCGGGTTTTTTTCCCGCTTCTATGACAATATCCAACCACCCCACCCCGCACCACCGCATGTATTTTTACAACCCGGCCCCCAGCTTACATGTTATATATCGGCTATATTAATTGTATGCTGCTTTTATATGGTCTAGAAAAGATGCGCGAAAATCCCTGTGCATAAAGGCCAGAGGACAGGGGGACTAAACCAGGACTGAACCAGGACTAAACCCGGACTGAACCAGGACTAAACCAGGACTGAACCAGGACTAAACCAGGACTAACCCAGGGCACAGGGGTACAGTCCCATGGCTTTAGTAGTTAAAGTGGAGGGAAGAAATCCCCAGGAGAAAGTGTGATTCTTTGAAGTCCATAATGATAGCAGCAATACAAATGTTGAGTAACTGCATAACTGCATACCTAAGCTATTTTTTTACCCCGCCTCAATCCGCCCCACAAATAAAGTGAACATTTCTTGACCCGCCCCAACCCAACCCGCAGGTTCCAGGTCGTATCACTAGAACTGTGTCATCTTGTGTAAACTTTTTTCTCATAATTAATTGTTGTGCCGTACAGTTTTCAGTCAGAATTTGCCAATCAATAAACAGTACACTGCAATACACTAAAGTACTAAGTAAAACAGGTGCAATATATGACTTTTATCTCCAGCACCAACTAGCAAATACTATAGGATTTACTTAAATTATTTACGGTTACTTGTACTTATTAATGAAAGTACTCCTCACAACTCAACATTCAAAGGGAGTTCAAATGTATTGGATTAGTAAAGGAAAAACGTCAGGAAGCTAGAAGGCTCCTGTATTAAGTATAAATAAAAAGGCGGCAGAGATGGATGGAAGCAAAGTGCACAGGCATCTATATCAATGAATGGATCAGCGAGGGTAGGGTAGTGGTAAGTAAGAAGGTGAGTGAGTGTTCAGCGGTGTGACGGAGGAAGAGGAGGACAGGGCCCAACTGGAGGAAAAGGCACAATGACGTACAGCCTGTATTTGAGGATAGCATCTATCCAGTGAAGGATGCAGTGTGAAAGAGAGAAGCATCCTCCTTGCTCAGGAAATCACACACTAAATAGAGGAGGAGTGAAGGAGAGGATCGAGATGGATAGAGCACAGCTGTAGCCACATCTGCTAGGGCCACGGCAAGATAAAGAGCAGGAAGACATGGAGGAAACAGGAAATGCACCCAGCTATTTCGCTGGAGCTGTGTCAATGTGTGTTCAAGAATACTAGACCATAGACTGTGGCGTCATCTACAGATATCACACTGAAGTGACATAATGAAACCAGAATTTATTACCACAGCTGAAGAAACAACCCTAATTTAATCAAGAAACTGTGCACAAGCAATACCACCTTGCAGTTGTCAGTCACATCAGTCATTAGTCCCACTTAGCATCTTCAACAGGCAAGAATGATTCTGAAAGGGCAGCTTGGTGTTAATGAAAATTTGTGATGTAGGATGGCTTTGTGCGTTTACCCAGTGTAATTATGGTTGTGTTGTGCAAGTGGCCCATTTTCTTTAATGTTTAAATAGTCCGAGAATAGTTGAGTAATGAAATAAAATTCAGCACACACCTTAGGAAATCATAGCTGCAAGCCCCCTGCATGCTTCCACTTTAACCCTCACTGTTGGTTTGCCATAATCAACTGCATCTAAAGCTTTGGCTAATACTCACATTATCCAGACATGGCAAGCCATTTTCCTTTCGCTTGTCTAGAAGGTATGGCTTTGTGGCGGTACAAATAGCTGTAGTTGTCGCTGATCACCCCAGGGCCGGCACATAATACGAGCACTGAGCTAATCTGGGAGCGGAGGCTGCCACTGCTGCAGATTAGAAGCAAGATAGCATCCACTTGTGTGCGGGACTTAATTGTGAGATTGTCAGCAATTAATGGAAAAAAGCTCAGATGACCTGAGGGAAATTATAGTGTGAACAACATGCAGCCATACATAAAACCAACATCCGCCCACACAGGCTCATTGTATGAATAACACTTGTTAAAGGGGTCGGGCAATTAATATATAACTATTAATCAAACAATCAGCAGGAAATGTTGAATGAGTATAATATCATCATCTATTACAATCACTAGGTACATTCTGTACTGTGGTCCCTACTGGCTGAGTCACTCCCATGGTCTCTATTGCCTCAATCACTATCATACCATAATTCTGAACTGCAGTGTACTATTGAGTGCACTATAAAATGAACACTCACCCACTATTATAAATAAAGTCAAAAATATGTGACAAACTCATTTCATTCAGACACGTACAGACAAGCTCTGGACTATGTTGACTGTCTTGTGACCATGGCTGACCACTACTGTTCATGATGGATTGTGGAAAAAGTTTTCATTCACTACAAATTGGCGTGACCACTATATACCATACTGTCTTTTGTGTATCTGGCAGCTTCACCAAAAAACTAGCAGGATATGCCCCGTTAACTTTTGTCCAATGAAGTAACTTTATTTATCGTTTAAAATGTTAATTTGCCAGTGGGTGTCCGAGCCCTTTGTGAGAGTGGCAGTCGATCCCTTGGTGAGTGTGTGAGCATGTGTTCTAACTCTCCAGGGGCAGAGCTCTGTATGACAGTGTCCAAGGAGAATTGTTCCAGAGAATGTGTGCTTGTGGTAATTACTGCATAGGCTTGATTTAAGTACAGCAATTAATGTCCAATCCTCATTCAGAGAGGAGAGTGGTCTCATTGTTTACAACATTTTTGAGCACCGCTCCACGTGTGTAGGCATCATTTCCTGTTCAAGGTACACACAATTACTTTGTGTTGGGCTTTAGTCTTGTGGGTGAACATTTTTATTCCCAATTAATGTCCTACAATAGCTCCCATTGTTGTAGTAATCACTGAAGCCCTGTATTCTATTAATGTAATGCTCTGTTCAGCTTGGCAGCACAGTGTCCAGGCACAATTAGAAGCATTTGTAAATGATAAAAGAATTAAAGTGAGTGTTCTTCTGCCTGTTGCCGCCGCCTCACTTCTGTTTATATTTATTTTTCCCATCTGTCTCTCTGGGTTCATTCATAGATAGATTCATAGTTTTGTCCTGTGAAGTGTACGACTCACCTTGTAACAAAAGCCCGTTGTTGTTGTTCTTCTGCCGTATTCAGCCCATTGTTGTTGTTCTTCTTCACCTGTTGTACTAGGCGCACACTTACAACCTGGGCCACATGTGTCCTAAATATAAAGCTGTTTTTCCATGTGTTGTATTGTGCTGATGTTTTCAGTAGGTGTGGAAAAAATGTTGTTCACTCAATAATGTGAAAAAACAACGTGATCCAAAACACGCAACCTAGAATATATACAGTATATCTCCGGTGTAAAGATAAGATGAAACATGTGGTTAGTTAGCCTCCATTAGCAATAGCAAGTTAACCTATTTGCAGCCCCATGCCATACACTAAATTGGTAATGTTAGCATGGACATTCAGTGAAATGACTCACAAGCGAGAGATGGTTATGGTAGCTCATGAAGGAAAGAGAGATAATATATTATTTCCTCTCTTTGCTTTTTGTTAGCTGATTCATTTATTTATTAAATTTTTTTTTATGGATACATATTTGCCAAAAACTTTTGCCCCATGTGTTTACAAGTCTCCCAGATGAGAATATTGTGGTCCCTATAGTCTAGAAACATTTTTTGCTTATTATATAGACATAAAAAGGAATTAAAGGTCAAATGGAGAAATTAATAGATATTTCTAATTCTACTGCATTTAATGAGAGGGCTTATCTAAAAATCGCCATTAACCCTAACCCTAACCACCTCTATCCAATGTTGTGCTTCTTATCGTCCTGATTTTAAAAATGTGACAGCCTGCCGAGTGTGCTCCCCTTTCCCTGAGAAGAAGAGAGAGAGAGAGGGAGGGAGAGAGAGAGAGCGAGAGAGGGAGAGTGAGGTAGTAAGAAACACGGAGAGGCCTAAATTTATGTGTCCTATATTCCTACCCTGTTGGTCTCAATTTACTCTGGTCATTTAGAATGTGGCCATTTTTAAACTCAGCCCATAACTTTATCTATAACTCACAGCTTCCTGAACTTTCACTCTTTCCATCATATGCTAAAGTAAAAAGTACTGTATATGTTGAGTGTAAATCCTTGCACATATATCGTTTTGTGCAGACTTTTCAGACAGGAGCCCCATCTCAGCTCCTCTCTTTAATTCTCACTGTGTGTCTCGATGGAGCAAAGCAGACACACCTCCCCCACATCTGTCCCTCCCTCCGGACACAGCCTTACACCTCCTTCCACCACCTCGCCTTTCATTTCTCCCTTCTCCACTACTGCGCCCTCCTTTGGTCTATTTAAACACACAGTCCGCCCCTGTCTGCGGTCCTCCTCTGCTCTCCAATCCCCTCATGGGCCAGACCTGAGCTCTTTGTCAAGACCCTTATTAGCTTTATCCCCACCCTCCTCCGCCCAAATTCACACAGAACAGACAGTGCTCTTCTATACAAGCATACGTCCCTAACGGTGAATCCTGGTGATGCACTGACCAGCATTTTCTTAGCTTGGTTATGAAGCGCCGTCCATCTTGTGGTGACGGGTGCTGACTATGTCCTGTAAACAAACTATCACAGCTCCAGCCTTTTCAACACTCTCTGTGTTCCTGTGAAAATATCATAGAGCCAGACTTCAGCCAACTCACTGTAAGCCTTCCATTTCAGCACCACTGTTGAATATTATGGAATGACAACTATACACTATATCATAGTCACTAATGTTCTTCAAAATATAAATTTTCACTCCATTGTCCATTATAAGCTTTTTTTATGAGTCAGATGAACAGCAGATACCCACAATGCATTTCTGTTTGTGTTATGTTTCTAAAATATACAATGTTTTCCACAGTACATAATAAAAGCAATTGTATTTTGTTGAGTGGTAAGTGCTTACCCACTCTTTATGGTATGTTAGCAAGATTACAGTCATTAAAGTATCATAATAGGGTCAATCATAATATTTTAAGGCATATAGTCTGGCAACAGAATAATCTTTAGTTTTTTCCCCCTCGTCTAATAATTGTTTTCCATTATCCACGGTTTTCAATGCCTTTCCTTTGTCCATGTTGTGTCTTATGTGGCCTTGTGTTTGGAATAGTGCTAAGAGCAGATGAAGGCGAGACTAAATGAGGCCGAACACAAGAGAGTAAGCTCTGAATCGGAAGACCGGGAAGGCAGGGATGTGGAAGAGCAAAGGCGTGAGTGAAAACCTCAATGTGTTCACTCAATTAATCACCAGCAACTTGCCCTCAAAGCCGCACGACTGTGTTTTGTTGTACCAGTCATTCAGAACTCATGCAGCCAGATGTGGTAACTCCAGATGCTTTGCTGGCCTTTAGCTTTCATGATAAAATGTATTGTTAAAGGTCCTTATGCATGTCCTTAGCATTATGTCTAAGTGCAGCTATCTTTCAAAGCTCTAAAATCAGTGCAGTGAAAGGACAAGCACAAGTCTGCACACACGATTGCAGAGACGTGACAATCCAACCCAGTCTGTGCAGAAGTCAGGGGCTGTTTTCTATGGAGTTGACCTTAGTTAGTGAATAAGCTCTTTCTTCTCAGCTGGACACCAGGTGGGCCCCAGGCCAGTGCAAGACCACACAGGTGGACTATAGCACAAGCAAGATCTACCCACCTTTACTCTGAGTATGTAATCTCAAACACGCCACAACACAATATGGATTTAACACACAATAGGCAGAGGCGATAAATACAGGAAACGGAGAAAAGATGGTTTTCACAACCTCATTCTGTCTGCTGCATCTCTCCCAAACCTATTTTTTGTCTCAGCTGTTCTGGCGCATATGCTCCTGTGATGAATGTAAATGTTGGCCCTCCCGTTTCCCTTGTTCCTTTAAATTACAGCAAATACCACCGTTTCTGTAGTCTGCGATTAGCATTGATGCCGTAACATGTCCCGGGAGACACTACACAGACGTGATGAGTCACACATGACAATAACAAAATAGTCCTCCAGCAGGTTTCATGCTATACATACTTTTGGCCCACTTGGCACGACACCTCACACTGACTATCAGCACACAGACGGGTTTTCAGAAACACTTTTTGGAGCGCATTCATGATGACATTTCTTGAGGATACCACTTCTTATATATGTTATATCTGCTGTTTGCTAAGTTTGTATGCAAATACAATAAAAGCTGTTTAATACAATAGGTAACTTTTAATGGCTCTTTGAGAATGTTAAAAGTAATATTGATTATTAATTAGAGTTCACTGATCTTCCAGCTTCTGTCTTTTTCTAAACTTAAACAGGCTAATTACAGTGTGCATGGACAGAAAAATATTTAGGATGGGGGGGTCAGGATTGTTGTTTATGTATGATAAATTGAACAGCCATAATGGTAATATTTATCACAGACAAACATTAATGGTAATTTCAATATACATTTAAATTCCCCCAGACAGAAGTCAATAACAAACACACACTTACCTCTCTCCTCTTTGTCCTAGGTATAAATAAAGATGGATGACGTGATGTCTTAAAATATTCCCTGGTGATGATTGTCATCTGCAGCAGTGTTGTACCTCTGGACATATTGTAATCATTAGTCATGCGATGTGTATCACTATGCTAACTATCAGGGGCTGTTATCATCACCATCAGTGGAGCCCCCGCTGGGCCTTTGATTTATTGCATGAGTTTGTGTGTTTGTTCTTTGTCACATCAGACCTATGTCAGACACTTTTTGTTGACTGGCACTAAGCCGTCCCGTTCTCCGCTGAAGAGTGATTTGCATTAGCAAAGTCAAACAGGCTTAATAGACTTTTTTGGCGTGAGGTGACCGGACGCTAAGGGAGGCTGTTAAACAATGCACTATGCTAATAAACAGAACTCTATGTACCAGGACACAACAACAGAGGCAACATGTTGGTCCCTACGCCTCAACCAATAAGTCCATTTCTTTTATTAAACACTAGTAGTCCACAACATGACTTTGGCTTCGCTTCAGAGAAATGTGCAAACCAGATTCAATCACAGATAATCAAACTATTTTGCGATATCTAATAGGGCTGCAGAATAATAGAAAAACATCAGATATGCAATAACCAACCTTAAAGAATTCAGATGACATTTAAATGTCTTGGCTGAGTAAAAGTTCAAGTGGATACTTGGAGATTAATGTATGCCATAACATTAATGCAATTAAGAGCTGTATGTTTTTGTTGTGGATATTCTATTTTTCATCTCCAATATCCATATCTAGTCAAGTACATCTCATATATACTCACCCAGGCTATAACAATAAAAACAAGGTTATAATTAAGTCACCTGGACTTGGAGGAAAGATGACATATTTTCAAACCACGTCTAGTTGATTTTTAACTGTAATGTAACTGTCAATGAACTGTAAAAGTTGCATGGGTAACTATGGCTATGGGATATATTTATAGTTTGAGTTGCAAGTATAGCAGTATACATAAGTTAATTCATTACATTTATGTATGCATATATCAATATTAGACTTAGATAGTTTAAATATTTTAACGTTTATCTATACAGCACCATAATGATACACAACATCAGGGTACAATCTCACATTGTTTTTCCAACTTGTGCCAAGGTCAGGGTGTTGGATAAGAGAAAAAGCAAGTAAAAGCATCAGACCTGCGTTGGATTCTCACCTTGTTCTGGATAAGAGCCAGGAAAAAGCAGCTCCAGCTACCTCCGGCCTGCATCACATCTGATCACAAGCACTTGGCAACATACAGTAGTGTAGCTCCGCTTTTATCTTGCTATGTGCTGCCAGCTACCAAGATAAGTGTCCTGAAAAAGAGAAGTGAATTTGTATCTATGTGTGCGATTAGATCTTCTTCTCGCTCTGCCGTGATTTATATGACCACACAAAGCAAAATAGTTCGCTATATATTATACTCCGGGACTAAAAATGCACCATCTCACCAGATCAGCATATTATAGTATAGGCCATTATTTTATGTTATACCCACTATTACCATCTTAGCACCACCTCTAAACTTGAATGGCCATAAGTCATTTAGGATATCGCCTACAGTGCATTTACCAGCAAAGGTTAGATTTTAAATGTCGTGGGTAAAACTTCAATAGTAGAATAAATAAATTCAAAAGAAAAATCTCCCAGACTGTGCAGTGCCAGTGATTCTCCCGAGTTAGGTTATTGTGGCAGTAAACAGAGTGTGATGTGCTGTGTCCATAAAAAGTTCATGTGTGCAGGTGGGATTTACTTGAGGCCTCAGCTGTGTTATGGCCCCATAGAGCAGTTATTGGCCTGAATGACTCCCACGGGACAGACGTACACCATCAGCAGCAAACTGGTACAAAGCCTGTATCGGAGAATCGGGATGCACAGTGATGCGTAGCTGTCATGTTGTCAGCCCTTTCATATTGACAGAACATTGTACTACGTTAGCTACAATCAATGACATATATGCAGTTTATACAGAGGTATAGTCAGATTTGAGGAAGTCTCAAATTAGACTGTGATATGAATGATACAATCAGACCAACACATGTAAACAAATGAGGGTAAATGAAAAAGGCATATTTTGGTTTACATTGCTGCTGGCTACTGTGTTTGTTGGTTGTTTTGACCTCTCATGTTGTTCAGTATTAGCATCACTATAGTGTAATGTCAATGCTGTTAAATACTGATATCACATATGTGTACAAAGCTGGATCTTTTGCCATAGACAAAGCTTTGTGAGTACATTTGAAGAGTTAAAAGTTAAAGTGGAGAGTTTTGGCACGTTTTGGTCCAAGGTCAGTGGGGGGACACTCCAGGCTTCAGGGGCGGCCGACTTAACCATTCGGCTATCTCAGGGCAGAAGCATCGCTTTTCTGTGCGTTGCAGCCCTCAGGAGATTCTGTTATCAAGAGGACTATTCACCCATATCTGTTTTTCTCAGAGTCATTTCTCCTGGCTGTCTTCTCACAGACTTATATAGAGCTAGCATCAACAGGAGCGTTTGTGGTTGATGAGAAACACAAGCCCCCACATCTCAGCTACAGCACATGCTCTGTCTGTGTGTTTGCCTATATACAAATACGTTAGATATACAGTAGCAGGCAGCAGATCTACTTTCACACACAAGACTGCACCTGACCTAAATGCATGGGAACAGGTTGCTATTCTTTCTCATAGTGGAGCAGCATCCCTGTGCCCTAGAGCTACGCCTAGGGAAAGTAACGATACTCCACCAATCCGGCCTGCATTTCCCAACACCTCAATTAACTCTAAGCATTGTATCTGAGCTAGTCTCTCTATTTTAACACCGCATATCCTGCAGTATCTTAGCAAGCCAAACGAATGAATTGAATGAATATATTTGCTGTATGTTTGTTAAATTCCTCGGTTTTTAGAAAGAAATGTGTGAAAAAGAAGGCCTGCGTAACAGAAGCAGGTTTGAGCCCCGCAGTGGAAAGTAGGTTATTGTCTCAGATGGCCTGGAGCATCGGAGCGAGTGCAACATGCCTGCTGCCTACAGTAATATCAACATGCTGTCCGTCAAAGCTCTGAAACTGGCACATTGTGAAGAAACGCCACTGCAACACATATAATAGTGAACATTATTGTGTCTTCTGCAGTAAGTGGTGATATGATTAGGAACTAGTGTTGTAATTGAAATTAACTTAGTGACCATATAATATTAATATACAATGGGCATTCATGTAGGAATGAAACTAGCATTTTTCAGGGTTACGGTTTAGTCTTGATTTAGACTTGACCTGGTTTAGTTTTGATTTGGACCGAGTTTAATCCTAGTTTAGACCTGTTTTAGTCACTTGTATTGTCATTATTATTATTTAGTTTGTATTATTTAATACTTTTTTTGGTGATACTGTATCAATATGGCAGGCTGCTGTATTGATATATCGGAATTAATAATATTTCGTATATTTCACAAAATTTTTATCTGGCAGTACTTAAAATTTGTTTCTTATTTTGAGAAAGAAGACCTGTTGAGATACGGTTGAAGTATTCATAATTATTAAATTAAGAGTATTTCACTAAATAGATACAATTTAAAAACTGTATTAGGTACTTTAAAAACACTAATATATCATGTGTTATCATGTGCGATATATTGATTATCGCCATATTGTGATATTATCGGTATTGTGAGCCATGTATCGAATCGTGAGGTACCTTGTGATTCTCAGCCATAATTTTTTCTAAGGTTGTAATTGGACTGAAAAGTTTAAGAACCACTGATATAGACTTCAATCTACTTTCTGCAGTTTTTACTATTGCCCCTGTTTTTTATTAATTGTGTCGTTCAGTATTTAGAGTTTTTTTGTTCCTCTGTCTGGAGATCCATCTTTAATCGTCAGGGATTAAATCTGGTCCTCTTATACATAAAAAAAAAGTTTTTTTTATTATTCACAATTCTTACATACAATATGATAACCTCACAAGACAAGAGGACCTGGTTTACTTGTTTTTCCATTTCCATCTTAGCTAGAGTTTTCTATTGGCCAATCAACAGTGCAGTGATTCATCCCACCACTCCAGTGAAAACAAGACTCCAGAGTCCTCAAAAATAATGTTTAATTTTCACCTACCCGCTTCTCTTTCAACCTGAATCCTTGAAACAAACTGTTAGCTCTCCTCTCAGTCACTCTGACCTTCACACGCTGTACTTCTGACTGCTTGGTGTGCTATCGATTTACAATTTTCCCTTTTCACCTGTGGCCATTCGCATGTGACCCTTTTCATATGGCTCCCCTCTGGCTCCTCGAATGTAAATGGTCAGACATACCATGATCACTTTGTTTTGCTCACCGTACAACAGCGATGTAGCCCCGCTGGCAGGTGCTAGACACATTAGTACATGATATAGACTGTGTGGGCAGCGGGAAAGTGGCGGCCGGATGCTGAATACAGTTGGGCAGGAGCGCCGTGTAGGTGGCAGCATTTGTGTGTAGTTGATGTGGAGTGCTTGTGAGGCTTACATGCACTGTTTGTGACTTGTATTTTGTTGTGTGTGTTACCCTTGTGTGTGTGTGTTGCTCTATACAAGCGGTGAGTGGCATTCTCTTTTTGTTCCCCGCTAATAGCATCCTTAGCGGGTCTGTTACGATGGAAACCATGTTGCCAGGGAAACGTAGCCTGTCTATGTGAATTGCAAGTGTTTGACGGCCTCTCTTAGCCTCTCTCAATGCTCTCTGTATTTATGTGTGAAGCTCTCGTGGTTGCTCGGTCCGTTTTCTCCCCTCACCTAAACCTGACAGGACAGCAGCAGAGGACATGAAGAGTGAGAGGCAGCCCGATAACAGGAAGGGACACAGTGAATTGAAGAGTGGGAGTTGAATATTTAGTGGTAAAAAAGTGAGTGCAAAAGGAATGGTGGGTGGAGGGAAGGCAACGCGGATGTGTCAAAAGCACAGCGACGGGAAAGAGCAGTGGATGTAAGTGGAACACACTCTGCACCGAGGCGAAGGGCTAAAGAGGTGTGGAGTTTGGGTCTGGAACCTGTCAAGTTTTAGGCCAGGCTAGGGCTGTGTTCAGACTTCATGCTCATATTAGATTTCTGCTCCTCTCTCGACTAAATGTTTATCAGAGCTTTGGATACCATCAGCATCTGACCTTTGGTGTGGACTGTTAAGGATTCAGGTTATTACTAATTCCACACCTCATACATCCATGTCTAATTCTATATTCACTTTTTGTGTCAACATCCTATAATATATTTTAATGTGTACCTCAATCTGAATGTAAAGAAAATGCAAAACTTCCAGTGCGGCAGTTTCAATCCTAAATATTGACATAATAGAGGTTGTGTTAGGATGGACATCTTGTGTAAAACCATTTAGTTTGTAATAAGGAAAATTGTGTAAATACAGTGAGCCGGATTTACTTAACGTTTGCGTGCGTGGTAAATGAGTACACGCAAAAAACAATTAGCAAAGCCTGACGCAAACAAGGTTAGCATGTGTTTTGGGTTCTTTTGCGTGAGCTACTACTACAAAGATAATCATACAAAAGTAATGTGTTGATTTGAGACCAGTAACAACAAAGACAAGGACTTCTCTCTCTCTCTTATGAACTGCATGCAGCCTTTCCAGCAACGTTCCCTTTCCAATGGGCCTGTCCTAAAGTCCTCACGTGACGAACAAGAAAGAGTTGCACGGCCTTTACGTGATAACAGCATCACAAAGGAAGAGCATCATAAAGTTGTGTCCATCCCGAAGTTGCTCCTAAGCTCGCTCATGGACAAACGCGCACAACGCATGATCTGAACCAGTTTGAGCTCCACAATCAGTATGCATTGTTTGATAGAAAAGAGATGTTGCTGTGATACAACGCGGGTCAATGTCAAAACTGCAGCATCTTTATCAAACAGAAAATACATCTTTAATGCATCCATCTGTGCATATGTGTGGCTGCGTGACACAAGGGAGCGTTGTCCAAAAACACAGGACAAATAATGACGCTCCCTAACATATCCAGCCAAAATACAGGGTCCACAGTTTCTTTAGATAACAATAATAACACAAATGGTGATTTTAAATATTTGTGTTTGTACGTGCAATTGTTTTATGCAGTATATGCAGACCTATAATTTCAAAATGGTGTTTCTCTTAGTAAATCAGGCCCTATGTAATGTATTCAAAGTTACATTCTCCAATTCCTTTCTACACATCTATCATTCCAGCATTATAATTTTTTAAATATATATATTTTTACCCCACGTTTCTTACTCAGCCACTCGTATGTTGGGAACGCCTCTAATCTGTGTGTTTTGGTAGCAGTCTGAACATTCTGAAACCCATAAACCATCTTGCTACTGCGTAATCTATAATGTCGTGCTCACATAAGACAATAAGGAAGCTTCAATAAAGGACTAAAATGAAACGGGTCATTCTGTCCACAGCGGACATTAAGGCTTCTGCTCCATATATGAGCTGAAATAAAAAATGGGGTGAGAAAACGCAGCAAAGAAGAAGGAGTGGAGGATGATGCAGAAAGAGATTGATTATGTTCCTCTAAGTGCTTTCGGCATTATTGGAACTGCACTGTCCTCCCAAAGCAGGCAATTTGAATTAACATTGCAGGGAGAGTGATTGAGAGGCAAAAGATGGAGAAGCGGTGAAGAGATGGCGGGAAAGAGAATGGGAGGGTGAGGGGACGAAGGGGGCGGGGCAACTGGCAACCAGACAGAAAGAGTTAGGCTCTAGAGGGAGGCACAGAGATGGAGAGAATAAGGGGGTTCATAAGTAGGACAGAGAGAAGGATGAGACAAAGGAGGAAAATGCGACTTGATAGAAGAAAAAAACAAGATGTTAAATTTCTAAAGTAATGAGTGAACAGAAATCAGGAAAAGCAAGTCAAACAATACCTGCCTCTGTCACCTAGGGACCAATGCAATTTAAACAGCCAATTTGGGAACAAATGCATCAAATTAAGTCCAAAATAACTTCCCACATTGTCCAAGTACATGTATTAGTTCATCAATATTGCCCATAATGAATGAAGATGAGTGAATAGTCTCCCAACCAGGGCTGGACTGGCCATTGGAAGCACTGGGACTTTTCCTGGTGGGCTGACTTACCTTTGGGCCGGTTGGATTATAACGTAACATCAGTGTGCAATTACTTTTATTATACAGCACACGGCCGAGCCCCTCCCTTCATGACGGCTCCTGGGCTGTTTGAGTTTACTTTTTGTTACGTGGTTTGTTTGTAGCCAGTCCTTCTAATCTACAGTCGCTCCTCAGCCTCTGTCGATCATCTGTCGGGTATGTTCCCTTTCTGAGTTTCCTTCCTTGAGTGTCAGGCTTTAGGCCAGTAGCGTTTGTGATTGGACGTTTCACTTTTAGTCCCGCCTCTCACTACCAGACTGGACTAAAGTCTTAACAGGATTCAGAGTATCAAGCATTAGCCTGCTACAAATACTGGTCCAAATTATAATGTTGACTCTACAGTGCATCTCATCAGGGAACATGTGGATAATGAATATTTGAAACAGTACAGTCGGCTGGTTCTCAAAGGGGTGATACTCAGGAGTCTTTTACACTACAAATTCTGATATAGTTTAATGTTTATTTCTGTTTTAATCCTACTCTATTTGGGAATTTGGATTTGATGTGAAGGTTTCTTAGACCTCCTGGTAAAGTGATACTTTAGACCTATTTTAGACCCAGTTTAGACCTGATTATCCATGTTTTGCCTCCAGACTAATGATTTTTTTTTATGCAATGATCCCTGTTTTTCTTTTTGTTACTTAAACCAAATGTGCACTAATGTTTTAAAGAAACTACTACATAACATACATGTACTTCAAGAAAAATACAGGATATACAGGGGATGTTATGTGTTTGTAGAGGGCTGTTTGTGGTAAAATATTCCAGGGCAAAAAAATTTGCCCATTCCAGCCCTGCTTCCAACTACCTGGCTGCTGCTGAGGAAAAAATAGACTATTTAATTGGAGTGGATTTGATTAAAAAAAGTGAATTTAAAATGTATTTCTAATGTCTAAAGTATTAGAAATGTCTTTATCTGGTAACACTTTATTTGTCATAGCCCCTAACTACATTGTATCTACATAATTAAATACAACGTAATACACTGTGTAACAAACTGTAATAACCCCCCAACTCTAACCCTAACCATTCTGTAGGTTCAAAGTAGTTACATGTTTTTACAGTTTGTTACACAGTGTATTACATTGTACTTAATGAGGTAGATACAATGTAGTTAAGGGCTATGTAAACTAAAGTGTGGCCCTTTATCTTTACTATAATTCAGAAACAATCCTCGTCTTAAACTATTTGCAGCTGCTCTACACAGCTAAAGCTACAACCTATTGCATCACAGCACGAGGAGATTTATTCTCTCCCTATTCTAATTACTGGCAACCACTTCAGGCACGATCTATGGCACTTGTTTGACGTCACTTTATACATAGCCACTTTCGAACACACAAACCTCCTCTGGGGTTACCCACACCAAAGCACTCAGCCTCTGAAAGAATGAGCAGATGGATAAAGTTCAGCTGAGATGAATGCTGAGGACAGTTCGGGACACATCGGCGTGGGAAAAGACGAAACATGCTGATTGTAGCGACAGATGGGAATGAAGTGATGCTAGCGATGCATACCAGTACAGAAGGGTAGCTGGAAGATTTATCTGGAAATACAAAACATGGAAGTATGGGTAAAAATAGAATCATTTTATTAAAGGAGGGGGGCTATAATGCAAAATATACTTTTTTTTGTCATCAAAAACATCCCTGGATTGTTTGTAAGCAGCGCAAGATTGCGTAGCCGGAGGAGGAGGCGCCAGAGACAAATTGGAGCGTTTATACCGGAAGTGAAAACATACATTTCTTTTAATACACTGCTAATAGTTGACTTTTCTAACCAACAAAATAATAAATTATGTGTGTCCTAAATTACCACTATAAAAGCCATAATAGCAGCCCCTTTAAGGCAAGATCACAATTTTATTTGACTTTATATTTTTTGTTTTGCACAAAAGACAACCTCTATCTGTGTCTTCATAAAACATTTTTAACTACTACCTCAGTGTGCATCCAATCCAAAGTTCATCATAAAACAGAGTATTATTTATTTTCCTTTTTTATTAACATGAATATGATAATGCGCTAAATTGTTACAGTCAAAATGAAGAATGAATGAAGAGAGCACAGCATAAAAGAATGCACTGTAGCAGATCATCATAACTTCATATTACAATACAATCTTTTAGCCTTGACGCACTCCCCTAGAAGGAACTGGAAGTCATGTAAACTTAACCACACTTCCTCCTGCTATACATTCACCTCCCTAGCTTTTAATTGTTGTCATCGTGCCACTTAGCGTTGCCTCCCGATCAGAAGCAACTGACCTGTGGCCTATTGACTACCTGGGACACACAAATAAAGCAAACATTAAGTCACGCTTCCCGATGCGTGCCCGGAGCATTAGGGCTGAAGAGGATGAGGCGTGATGGAAATGAAATGCTAGTGATGGAGCACCTGCCTCTTTAGTCTAATGAGAATGCCGCTCAGCTGATCCTTTATTATCGTTCACAAGATAAGGCCAAGCGCGGCATGAAGAGGCAGATTTTCTGATAATCCCATTTACCTTTTTTACACTTATTTCTTTTAAGTAGTCTTTTATTGAGCCTCTTTTATATGTCATGTGTGTCCAATGTTACATCCCTGCGCACTGTGTCTATCTGCCTCAGCTGTTTTCTTTCACATTGGTAAATCATTTTTGGTTAGTGCCTCTGTATTGTTGACACAGATGCTTTAGCCTCTTTGAAGCTTTTTAAGTTGGGGTCCAACTCTGAAAGCTTTGAAAACGCAATTACAAATGTCACCAACATAAGCTACAATACTACAATCTAAGTTCAATTGATACACATTTTTAGATTCATCCACACAATTCTTAGAAAGGACATTCTACTCCACAGCCAGTCCTTCTGATTCTGTAAAGGTGAATTGTATTTGTGTGGTTACATAATAACCCAGGGCTCAATCAGATGGTTAAAACATTTTCAGTAACCTCCACCTAGACATTTCACATGCTAAGCCTATTCATTGAGCCCCAAAGCTCTTTTATCTCACAATAGAGAATAAAATAATATGATTTTTTTTTAATGCAGTATTATCCAAATTTGAAATGAATTTACAAACTTACATTTGCAAAAACTTAACCTACTCTGTGTACTTGAAATACTTTCAAAACAAAAGACGCCACTCTCGAGATCCATATTTTGACAGTAAGTAAGTGTAAGTGTCAGGATAAATATTTAGAACAAGTGCTTGTGCCATATCCATTATAAACAAACGTTGGATGACCCTGTTAGCATCATGTCATGTGTGCATAAAACATCACTGTAGTGCTTTGGCAGCTGGAGTGGTTCGGTGTGCCATTTTCTAATTCCATCTCATGTGTCACCCCATTCACTGGACAGGGGCCAGGCCTATCTGCTCAGTAAATAGCGTCACCCTAGCTCCTTTTTGCCGGTGGTGCAGTCCATTGTGCCTGGCCGCTCCGTAGCCTCAGAATGGTAAGTGATCACACACTGCAGCCCATTACCTACTGCAGGATTTCTACAGGCCTTGTAATCATCATGCTTCCCTCTTAGTTTCTCGTTCGTGTTGCTGTAGGCGCTGCTGGAATTAACAGTCCACATTTGTCTCTGCCGCAATTCACTTATACATGTGTTATCAGCAACTTAGCTCAGCTCTTTTCTAATGTTTTTTACTATACTGCGTGCTATGTGCTGTTCATGTCTAAATTGTTTCTGTGCAGCTGTAGAAGTCTGTGTTGGTATCAATGCACTGCAGTACGGCTTGTTCTCTAGGTATTTTTCTGTTGTTGACAACTGACTGCAGTGTAGCTGCTTCCTGTTTTATATAATTGTACCAGTACATTAATTTGCACGATATATTGCAAATATAATAAAACCATCACAATATTAACAATTAAAAGATCAAAATTGCTATTTGTTTGACAGAGTAATAAAATATGGTAATATAGCAATCATAACGTTTGTATTTGTGTCAAATTGTATTGTATTTCCTTGCCCGTGTTTTCTTAATCTTGGTGTCCATATGCACATACATGTATGTACTTGTATGCATGTGATATGCACACTAAATAGATAATAACTGGTAAGATCTATATTAGAGTAATAACTAACATTTCCTTCTGTTTGGTGCCGTGCATGCATGCGTTTGTATGCATGTAAGTATGACAGGTAAAGAAGTCATAATGGTACCATTTATAATGGAATTCTAAAGAAGTCTGGTCTTGTGATAGAGGGTCGTGCATAAGCACATGTATGCGCTGTATGCATGGGTGTATGCACACTAAACATGTAATTTGGTAAGATATTTAAACAGACATTTATATGTAGTATTAGCTTGTCTATTGGATGAAGACGAGCATACGCACATGAGCATGTGAAGCACTTTCATTGAGCCATTAATCCTGCTGAACATTAACAAAAGCCGCATGAATTTTGGCACAGTGATTCGGGCTAGTGTATATAGTGTCATTGAAGTACCAAAATCAATCCAGTTTGGCTTCCTAATGATATGTACCAGGGTACAAAAGTTGAAACTGATCCA
>JAVQKC010106116.1:0-22067 GCA_036025475.1 Philypnodon macrostomus | reverse complement strand
TGTATGTATGTATGTTTGTATGTATGTATGTATGTATGTATGCATGTATGTATGTTTGTATGTTTGTATGTATGTATGTATGTATGTATTTATGTATGTATGGATGTATGTATGTTTGTATGTATTTATGTATGTATGTATGTATGGATGGATGTATGTATGTATGCATGTATGTTTGTATGTATGTATGTATGCATGTATGCATGCATGTATGTATGCATGCATGTATGTATGTATGTATGTATGTATGTATGTATGTATGTATGTATGTATAGCTTCTATTAATTATTAGGTCAATACTAAAAGCTATGGCTGAGACAGACGTGAGCCAAGGCTAGTAAGTGGTAAAGTCAAGATTCCTCTATAGTATAGCACTGGTAACCCATGAGGATTATGATGATACTATAATAAATATATGTAGAAAAAGCAACTAACTAGAATGTGTTGTGTTCTTGCCAATCTGGAGGTGGTTAGCATGTTGGGACAGTAGGGTTGTCTTGTCTCTCTCAGTCTGGCCAAGGGCAACTGTGGCTACAGTGTGTGAATCTTGTCTGGTCCCTAATCATACACTGACCTACCTTCTATCAAATCAGTTTCTTTGTTAATTTGTAAAACTGCTAAAAATAAATAAATCAAAACTTCAAAATTCTTCAGATGTTCATGACTTCCACCACATCCCACACATTTGCACACATTCAAAGGCAGATTAGCAGCCAACTCACATCCTTCAGGTAATCCTGGCATAACCATTTAGCTAATGCTGGTTGCTGCTCGCTGGATATTGGATTTTCCCAACCTATAGGATATCCACACTTGTGTAAAATAAGCAATAGTGTGTTGTGTTGTTGCACTTCTCGGGCGAGTCGGGTTAGGCTCTGGTGGTATGTATTAGGATGCTGTTATTCCAAAGTCAGCAGAAGTCATTTTTGGATTGTAATAAGTTTTGAGTGCCTTCAGGGTTCAAAATGATGGCTCGAAACAACCAAAAGGTGAAATATCGCCCCGGGCTTGTGTATTACCTTGAAGACGAACATCTCTCTTCTGAGTATGGCCAGTGTGTTGAAGCTCCCGTCACAGATATTGGGTTTGGCGTTGGGGTGGGAAGGCGGGGGTAACCTGGGGGGTCGGGTCTGTCTGTCAGGCTTACGGGGGTCCGAGGGAGGGTGGGAGCGAGGAGGAGGCGCTGTAGGTAGAGGCTTGGTCGGCTGAGGGAGCTTATCTGGAGGCCCTGCAGCAGAGAGAAACATTTCACTTAGTACCCTGCTCGATTGACTTTTACATTTTTTAGGTTTTGGACATTTTGCAGTATTTTAAAGCTGTTGTATCATGACATATGAAAGTGTTTATACATATAGAACCGGGTCAGACAGTAACTAGTACAATGAATAATACTTCTTTCAGACATGCCCCTGTACCATGTAACATTTATGAATTGCATGTGGGAAGAGTGTGAGAGACATTGGGCTCTGTGTCTATGAATAATTGAGCACATGACGACGATGATGATGATGATTATGAATAAGGTATGGCGTATCTGTGAAAATGAGGAGATTGGCTGCTGTGTGGAGGTTTTGACTGCAACTGATATGAATGTGAGAAGAACCCCCTTTAGTCATGGTTCAGTAAGCCACGGTGTGTTATTAAAATTAAATTCATATTTATTCTTATAGAGACTACAGAGAGATCATATTCTACTCCATGGCCAAAGCCGCCTTGGGGCAGGCTGACCATCTGGCAGCCATATAACATACAACACATAACATGACAATTACATTCATACAATCAGGAAAATGTCTACCTATGTTTTCATTATGAATAGTTTGAAGTGAGTGATCAAATCTCCAACCATCTGATAATGACCTACACTAAGAACTAAACTAGACACATTTGAAGATGAGAGAGGATTCAAACAAAAAAGAGCATCGGTAAAAGAGAAATAAAATAAACCATAGTAACAGTCAAGCAGAGACGTGAAGAGTCCAGGGAGCAGCTGATGACAGGATTAGCACAAGCCGTTAGTCTGCTAGACATCTCACAGTCCACAAAACTGATCAGCGGGTCGGCCCCGGAGAGATTTCATTCACTGACTGAATAAAATCCCCTGAAATACATCCCAGATTAGTGAGGCCAAAGCACTGAGTTACATAAGAGAGTGGGGAAGAGCCTGAACTGACAGCCAGACAAACAACAGCAGGGTTTACCCCACAGAAATACCACAATATGGGACTAGGCTAATTTCAGATTTTCAAGAGTTACCCTTCTAAGACTCACTGCAAACCGGAGTTCAGTTTTGTCAGGGAATTCCACAATGTTTAGCCTGTTATATTTCTAGAGCATTTCTTGACAATAATGAAGGAAAATCTACATTGGGCAGCCCTTGGCCATGAATGGGAGAGGCTACTGGTACGATATAAAGAGAGTCCCAATACAGTGAACGATCATGCAATATTCAAACTCTACAAAGAAAGGCTGCTACAGAACTGTACACATTATTTATGAGTTAGTTCTCTATTTAACGGCTCAAGAGATGATAGACCAGATGCATGTTTTGTGGGTAATTAGAGGGTATACAAAAGCTTAACACTTAACATTACGTTTCTTGCTGTTCTCTGTGCTCTTTAGATGTGGTCTTTTTGGGGTTGTGGGTTCATTCATTTTCTCTCTTTTCACAATTGGCTGTTGCTTT
The DNA here is from genome assembly GCA_036025475.1 of Philypnodon macrostomus. Classification (NCBI taxonomy): domain Eukaryota; kingdom Metazoa; phylum Chordata; class Actinopteri; order Gobiiformes; family Eleotridae; genus Philypnodon; species Philypnodon macrostomus. Next base: position 19,381 of record JAVQKC010106116.1, on the reverse strand, counting down.
GTCAATCGCCACATCTGATGCTTTGAGGGCTTCTGTGAAAATTATTCTGTGATGTCAGTGGCTTGGTGCTTCTCTGGTTGGCACAGTTCAAGTGTACAGCCCAGTAAGCATGCTACTGTCTGCGTAAACAGGAAGCGCGCTGACCAAGTGAACAAAATATATACCGTATGTGTTTAAAAACACTGGGAATTTGATAGTAAAGTCTAGATTATCTTCTCTTTTCACATGAAGTATTGTACATACATATTTGGCTCGTTGTAATGAACTGAAATGAGCTTTAACCAGGACTAAACCAGGTCTAACGGAATACAATAGAGGGCTAAATCAGGTGTCAAAGATACAATCACCACACCTACCGAGCAGGTCCAAAAAAGGAACAAAAATGGGTCTAAATTGAAGTGAACCTGTACCACAATTTGAGAACCCCTCTCTTATAATATAACATATGATGGCAAAACATTGTACTTTCAACTTCATCTATCACCACTCGCTAAAACTCAACAATCTCTTTTTGAAATGTTTGTCTTTGGCTATGATTTTTTCTAGCTCCAAATCTATCTCCTCCCGGTAGCTCATACTGCGGTCCCTATTTAGCTCCCACATCCTCGCATCGCTGTTGCCAAGAGGAAGAAAAGGAGGCCAATGGCCGTGGGGAGAAAACCAGGCTGAGCTGAAGCTGCCATCACTTGTTCTGTCCTTCAAGTCTTTGTCCAACAGAGCGGTGTCGATACGAGGGGCAGTGGACAGGGCCACAGCGCAAGAGAGATTGAATCACTTGTACAAGGCTGTCACTCCCAAAGGGACGTGTGACGAACATGTAAGCAGATGGCAGGTTCTTTGTGTGGCGTGTGTGTGTGTATGTGCGAAGGCATTGGGTTCAGAGCGACTGGTGGATGACACGGTTCACAGCTGTAAGGGCCAGTGCTGTCAGTCCACTGTGCAGTCCCCTAGATTTGACGTCAGGAAATGTAAACAAAACTAGTTTTGAGGATAAAAAGTGGAAACAAAGCAGAAACTTAAGTTCTAGTTGGCAGCAGGTTGCCAGTTCGAAGCCTTCCCTGTTTATATTGCCGTTGGGTCCATGGGCAAGACACTTTACTCATCTTGACAATCTATCAATGTGTTTGTAAAATAGGTATGTTCAGTGGTGTTTTGAGAGGAAGTATATGGAAAGATATCAAAATGAATTGTTATGACTTTCAAAGAACACATGAGAAAATATTCTAGCCTTTTCACCACAAGATAGAGCCAAATGTATGAAAAGAGCAAATACTGATGAAAGTAGGGTTGACAGTAATTGATAGGTTATTCCATTTAAGGAATTGATGAAAAACATGCGAACATGTCAAAGTGCTGCATGACTCCAGGGCAAACTGTCAAACCAGAGCCAAAGCAAATGCAACGCTGTTTTTAACCTTTTGTCATTTTTTACCTCCTTACCATAGATTTTCTGTATGCCCAGCAGGTCGTCCATTGGCAGTTTGAAGTTATCCGTATCCATGTATTGGTAGAAGGGAGCCATGATGGCCGTGGGGTCGTTGGAGTGCTCGAGTCCCAGCGCATGTCCGAGCTCGTGCACCGCCACCAGAAACAAATCGTTACCTAGGAACAGAAGCAGAGTCTGTTAGTGCTGTTAGTGTTTTTTGTTTGCATTTTCACATTTCACCAGCAGACAGGAATGAGTATGAATCCTGGTCAGCCCGGGGTTATTTTTTGTCCCTTCACAGCTTGTCAGGGTGCACCTGTTGTGGTTGGCAGCACTAATGTATCGGCCTCAAAAATGATGCCAAGTTTAGCAAGTTTCATAAAGGTTGTAAATAATGAAACAGCTTTCACCCAAATGCCACCGTTCTCTACAGACGTTCACAGGCATTATCATCAACAGATTATTTTTGATGAGATGTCAACAGGCCCATACTATACGATTAAGCTAGATGATACGAACTTACATGCAGGCACCAATTCTATACAATCTACTGGGCCTATCGACATGAAACAAAAACTGTCATTCCAACTGTCAACAGAAATTAGCTTAATTTCTCAGAGTGAAATTGTGCCAAGCCAAGATGTGATATACTACATCTGCACCAATGATAATGAAACACACACACAAACATACATTGACAGCCATGGTGGAGTTTCACCTTCAGTTTATCAGTAGTACTGGGTAAAAATGCACTTCATAGTAATCAGGAAAATCACTCATCTGATAAAATGCAAAAGAGACTATGCAACATATAGAATTAATGTCTTTGGAATATTTTGTGTCCCCCTCAAAAGTGTAACGTTAAATCACTACCCCCAGTTTATGTACAGATTTAAACAAGAAATCTGGGTCAATTTATGATAAAAACTCAGTAGTCCTCACGTCAGGACAAATGCCAACAAATGTATGCGTGTATGTCTGTGCATAATCCACCACTTATGTATGTAATGACTAGATTACGTAGTTCCACACGGTCCCCTCTCTTAGCATGGAAAATCTCTCTAATTAGTCCAAATCCGTGGTAAGCTGATGACTACATTGGGTTGACCTTTTGAAAACCCTTTGCGACCACAAGGCAAGGGCCGACCCACTCCTCCACCCAGACCCCAAAGCCACTCGCATCCAACAACTTACGTAACCAACGCCACACAAAAGACAAGCCCACTCCTCTTCAACCGCTCTAACCCCACACAAATCCTCATTATTGTTGGTACAAAATTAGATTCTTTTGTGTTGTTAAATGTATAGCAACGTCCCGCCTGGTTGTGGTAAGCTATTAGCCTCATTCTTGGAAGACATCGTTTTGTTTTACTGAAGCGCTTCCAAATGACCATGCATGGGAACTAGAGCCAAAGTATGCCATAAATAATGTAATATTAGTAGAATTGTGGCGCTTAGAAAATTTGATCAGAAGTTGGAAATGGGAAGGTCAAATAAATTAAATACAAGGGAAAACAAACTGCTATAATGATATAAACAGCACTTTTTGGGTATACTTTTTTACATAGCAACTGAATTTATGAATGTGAATTTTCAATGTTTTAAGCTGACCAACTGAAAAAAATATATACTGTGATAGTAAAATCTAGATTATGTCGTTCTCTTCTCTTTTCACATGAAGTATTGTACATATATATTTGGCTAGTTGTAATGAACTGAAATGAGCTTTAACCAGCACTAAACCAGGTCTAACAGAATACAAAAGAGGACTAAATCAGGTGTCTGTGCCAAAAAAAACAATCACCACACCTACCAAGCAGGCCCAAAAAATAATCAAAAATTTGTCTAAATTTACCTAAATAAGGATTTACTTGCAGGTCATGTACCATTAGGGGTACCTGTACCACAATTTGAGAAACCCATTGAGTAATTGAGTATTGCAATAATGATATAAACAGCACTATTTGGATATGCGTCTAACATCTGAATTTGAATGGGAATTTCAGCAAAAATAGAAATGAAAATGTGTCAAAACTTTGTCTAAATCATGAAAAATACCAGGCAGACCAAGACTTAACTAGAACTAAACCAGGACTCAGCAAGGCCTAATCCAGTACCAAAACCAGCTCCACATTAGGAACAAACCAGGACAGAAAGATAAACAGTGGGCAGATTTAAGAACTTTTACAGATTTAGACTATATTTTGAGTGTATTTTTTTGACATATCAAAGACCATAACATTAAATTGATACATTTAGTTTCTTGCCATATGGATGTTATATATAATGCAATAATAATCCATATGAAAAACCCACAAACCTTTTCCAAACAGACGTTTTATTTTTATTTTTACGCTTGTATCTTCTCATCAAGCTGTGAAAACCAGACAGGAATGAAAAACAGCATCACTTATTCATTGAGATTCCTACCAAAGTGAGACACTTATCTGCAGCAAATCTGTCATATGAATTATGTATCAGCAGATAGGGCCACTTCTCAGCAAGTACAGTAGAACATTTACAGCCCGGGCTACCAAGAAACAGCCTAATTGGAAATTCATGAAATATATTTGACTGTATAAACATTAGCTATGTTATGCTTATGTTGGTTGGGTAAAAAGACAGATGGTGGTAATAATCTTTTTATAATACAGTTGAACACAGACACATGCATAGACATAGGCAACATTACACTCTCATATTCATTCATTTCAATTCAGAATCACCAATATTTCTAACTAGCGCCTTGAGAAAACCTGGGGAGGATGTGCAGACTCGGGACTGAACCTGTGACCTCCTTGCTGTTAACCCCATCTTGAGAAACAGTTATGGTCAAATAAAAAGAGTGGACCAAAAAGAGAACGAAAATAACAGCCCAGTGACTTGAAAAAAAATCAATGAAAGAGACACACGAGAGGTCAAGAGAAAAACAACAAATAACAGTTGTGTGTCTGTGAGCTGCACTTAGGCTGTGGCTGGTGGAGATTCCATGTTAAACCAATGCCTTGTAATCTTGTCTGTCGGACTCATTACTGACTAAAAATAAAGCAAGTGGTGATGCATACAATCAATATTAAAGCCCATCCCGGCAACTGTGGGCCATAGGTGGGGTACATCAATAGGGTCACAGGGTTAAAGGTCAAGTTTCCTAAAATAAGAAAGAGTTTAAAACGACTAAATTGAGTATCTGACCCCGTTCTGTGAGTCACCAGTTAGTAAAAGCCAAACTGTTACCCTGTTTTCGTGTGCGTATTGTTCACAGTGTTTGTATGCCATAGTAACATTTAAGTTGAAGCCAAATCACTGCAATTGGGTGCCAAAAAGTATCCAAACCTTTGCAAGAACATCGTGGTACCATTGTGATATCTTGAGGCTAAAATAAAAACAATAAAGTGTGAAACTGAAGTGATTTTACACTGAGACTACTAGTCCACAACCACACAGATACTGATTACTGAAACCTGCTTTGTCTATGGGTGTCTATGGAGGATGTTTGTTTACTGCAGTTTCACCAACAGATAAAAAAAACTGGACAAGGGCTGATGTAAAAGAATATCAAGTTATGTTTGGAGTGTTAGTGACAGTGTTTCAGATGAGTGAAATCACTGTCTGTCGGCTCCCATCTCAATCTTATTCACTCTCAATCTTGAGTCATCCCTGCTCAGCCTCCGGGGGCTACTTCAGGTCATCGATGTCACTTTGTTTATGTTGCGGAGGAAAGAGATGTCCCGCTGACCACAAATAAAAAAGGAGATGTGTGTTAGCTGCTTTGGATAATTAGTGGTTTGATGGTATGTGGAGGCTAGCTATAGAAAGAGAAAAGACATGGGTGGGGCAGATGTTTGTTTTAAAATTCAGCAGCATGCATAATGTTGCAGAAAAATGAACTTGACTAGCATAACAGTAAATATTGTAATATATGTATATATTGTAAATATGTATTGTTTATATGGAAATTCCAATATACAGTAGAGAATCGTGGTTGTCAAGGGATCAAAAAACTCAACTGAACATAATAATAATAAAAAAACACACACTGGAAGTGGTAAGCTAGCTCGGAAGCCACAGCTGCCCTGGGGTGGACTGGCAGGCATACCACACCTATGACCTCTTCAACCACCAAACACTACAATCACACCAACACATTCATACAAGGCATGGTAGATAAAGTGTCTTGCCTAAGGACACAATGGCAATATGCAATGAGTGCTAGAGAGATTCAGACGTAGATATAAAAAACTCAGAGGTGAAGTGAGGAGAAATTGCGTTCGGATGAGGAAATAGTGGAGGAAACGTCTGTATGATAACGAGACACTGAAAAACCGAGGCGAGGGATATGATAAGGCTCCAGTCATTATCTTGTAAGACGTACTCCTGCTATCGCAAAAACACACGGACATGATGAATTGTACAGCTTTACACTCTGACCTTGGCATTTGGAGCATTTTTGTAGCATCATTGTCTCCACGCTGGCCACATCTCCTGGCACAGTACAAGCGAATAAATAAGGCTGAGAATGAAGCGAGTGGGCTTTAAGAGGCGGATACTTGTGTAGGAAACAATGCCAAAACATTCAGTGGATGATATATTTTACAGTACAGTGGTGGTGTGATAACCCTCTGAGGGCGGCACTGGGACAAAAACAACTTTATATTCGGTTTTGTAATCTGTTTATTCCTAAGAGCTGTGTTTTTACATTTATTTATGCCCAATGAATCACCACCACACTCCAGATGAGTTTGTACTATTTTGAAAAACATTTGTTCACAAACATTTTCTTATCGCTTCATATTATTCTGACTATTTTGTTTTTTGGGCTATTGTGGAGGGGCAAAGGCTATAAGGTTGATTGCCCCAGGGCATCTCTGGCTACAGCTTACCACCACAAGTGTGACTGTATAGTGATTTTTTTATTTTATTTTTTACCTGCGTCTCAGCAAGGAGGTTGTAGGTTTGATATTCAAGCTGGTTACAACCCATAGTCAATGAATGTGAGTAGAATGTAAATTATGTGTTAGTGTAGGTTTCATTGTCAGCCCTATTTAGACTGGCCACTATCCAGTAACACATCTAAGGCCCAGAGTTGCAAAAGCCCCATTCATCCCAGGGTATTAAAACTATAAAAAAAAATGTGAAGGAAAATCGTGTTAATAGGGAGCTTGCATAAAATCATACCTTTTTTGATGAGATAATATTTTGAAATTAATTTTTATTTCTGCCAATTCAAACCTTCACTTTTTAGAATTATTTTTTACTATTTATCTGATTATTTTGGATTTTTTCATGGCACACTTAAAGCATTCTATGGAGTGCTTTTGCAATGCTCAAGTCCTGTTTTCAGTTTGGACACAGGAGCGGCTTGTTGTCCTGCCAACCGTCCACAGGATACACGGGATAGGGACAAGGTTGCTGTTAATGAGATGGTGCAGCCAGGAAGAAAAAACAACATACAAGAGGAAGATATAGTGGCTGCGGCGGTAAGAAGAGGTACTGTAGATTTATTATGAGTTGTAACACTGTCTAGCCCCATAGGGTCAACAGGATAGTGATTAGAAACCTGAACCCTTCCTGTCTCTTTCTCTATAATTTACTAGCTTTCTGCACCTATTGGCCGTCTATAGTGGTAAGGACATCTTGGGACTGCCGAACCCAAACAAATAAACATGCTGGGGGACCACAAATCAAGACAGGGTCCCGGGACACTGCTATTCGATTGGAGTCATAGCTCACATTGTCAGAGCAAGTCTCCGGGGTCTTGTAACCTGCTCTAGTTTCTAGTTTAACTAAATGCTGTTGGGTCGTGGTAATATATATGGCTTTGGACGTAAAGAACAGGCCACGGTGACAGAGTGGGTTGTACAGTGGGGGGTTTTGATGTTTCTAGGAAGTCCCTTAGGTTGGCCATAAGGACTGAGATGTTTATAAAAGGATACAGTAAATTGAAAAAGATAAATAAATTGCACTGGCTTTGTGATTTTGGCATTGCTAATGTCAACAACTGAGTGTGTTCATGCAGTATTGTTTTCCACAGCTGTAAATCAAAACCTTATGTAGAAAATGCTCAAAGACAAAGTCAAGGCTTATCACAAATACAGTAAATGCCAAAGCAACCATTATATTATATAAAAACGCTAAATGCATGTTCCTTTAAGGCCCTCTCTCCCCCCTGCTGGCCCACTTCAATGCCTAATTAGCAACACATCAGCATATCCTCACCTGTCTATATATGAAAACCTGAGCATTTTCAGCTCCTCCGATGGTCAGCGCCTCAGCATAGGGGATTACTCAAGCAACGCTGGGTATGTTTTCGTTGAGGAAAATGTGTACTGTTTAATGCAGTCACAAACATGGGCATATAATTAGTTCTATTCACACGGCTGAATTTCTAAACAGCTAACAATGTATTTATGTAAAACTACATTAGACATCCCACTGAGTCGAAGACAATAAGTAAAACTGTAAAAAGCAGTCTGAAAGCATCCCACGTGAATCTTTTATTATGATGTTACAGCTTCAGCTCCACCCAAAGCCATTGTGAGCTATCAGGGGACCATTTTGTTAACATCCCCAGTGACACTAACATCATATCCCCATCTTGAACCAACAAAGACTCAACAATAAAGTTTTATAGAGAAGAAGCCCCCCGAGACACACGCAGTTTCTTCCTTCTCCTTCAACACAGCTGCAGCGTCCAAGTCTAAGCAGCCATAAGCACTCTCTTCGTCCCAGAGGACCTCAAATACTTTTCTATTGTTCAGCTTCTACAATTCCCACAGTGGCTGACAATGCCCTTTTAAGGACACAGATGAGAAAGTGTTAATTGCAATGTTTTGAGAGGGCTAAACTGACCAGGAACATTACTAACCTTACACCAATGGAAGGAATAAAAGTCTTTGTTGTACAGTAGCATGAATAAAATATTTCACTGGTGCCAAGCCGCTGCTCAGTGCACACCGCAGACTTTCCGCTAACGTTGAACAGAGCAGAAGGGTGGGTCACCTGATTCAAATTTAATGCATGAACAGTCCTTGAGCAGCTTTAATCAAAATCCTGGCACCCTTCTGATGTTGGAAGTCAAAGAAAGCCTGGTCCTAATATTGGTTGGACTGGACTACAGGAGAGGAAATGAGTGGTTACTTACTGTTGCAATCAAGAAGAGAATTGTACATTATTTGTGTTTACCTTATCTCCTGTGCAGTGATGCTCAAGGATATGAAGATTATAAGCATCCAATACTAACAATAGAGAGAGTCCTTCCTTTTGATATTCTTCTTCTAATACCCCGTTATCTATGTGTCTTCTAGGGTATACCCCACCTAAGGCTCATAGTTGCTGGGTTTAGCTCTAATCACCCACAGATCCTAACATACAGTAAGGAAGCAGAAGAACACTGGCATAAACCGATGACAAAATTATGAACTGGAGAAAAGCTGGACAATGTGTTAGCTAAACCCATAACCCCCATATAAAGGCTAAATGCTGTTAATAATAAACAAGAGAATGAATCAATATGGTTTGTTACTGACCAGCTGTCATGGAATCTGAGTGTGTGGATGTGTGCCTGGCTCAAGGGGCCCCAGGCAGAGCTCTGTTGGCCGTCATAGAGGAGCTGTGTGCCTGACTTGACAGAGTGAACATTGTGACGAACGCAGCCAAAGTACAATGACTGCTTTCAGCTCCATTTGCCTTCACACTTACTCAGCTTCCAACACGGCCTCAGTGGACATTACAGGCAGTGTGTTAGTAAGTGGATTAACACGAATACTATACAAGGTCTGCACAATATTAAAAAAAACAAAACATGCACAATCAAATTATGAGGATACTGCAATGACCATATGACCTGAACATACACACACATCCATCCATCCATTTTCTTCCGCTTGTCCAAAACCGGGTCGCGGAGGCAGCAGTCTAAGCAGGGAACTCAACCACCGCCTGATCCACATTGCACCAGCCCTTTATGGTACCTCCCGCGGGTGGTGGGTCCACACAAGGGCCTGACTGCGTGTGCACGGGCGGGGACTCGAACCACTGACCCTCCGGTTGAAGGGCGAGCATCTACCCACTGCACCACCGCCGCGGCTACACATACACACACACACACACGCACACACACACGCACACGCACACACACACACACACACACACACAAATCTCATTGGGTAGCTTTTAGTTTTAGTCTGGGTTGCAGAGTTGCGCAATATAACATATTTGTCTTTGAAAGTTCACAGTTAATGATTTTGTAACATAGAAGTCAAACATTATGTTACAAAATCATGCAGATCTAGACCTGGTTTAGGCTTGGTTTAGTCCTTGTTTGGACCAGGTTTAATCCAACTTTAGACCTGGTTTAGTCCTTTCTAAGTTTTCTGTTAGTTATACGTTTCTTATTCTCAACCAGTAAGTCCTGAGCCTTGAATGTCTAATAGTATTAAAATATCACCAAATACATTGTTATTGAATAATTCAACATACTTATCAAATACAGTTTTATATCATCCAGCTCTGTGACAAAAAAAGAGAATACTGTTTAATGAGTTTGACATATGCTTGTGATGATTCAGCTTATTCTACATTATTTCGTTGCCATGGTGAACCGGTGAACCACAGCCATAGTTCTTACAGCTCTATTGAGATCCACTACTATCTGAACCAGAACAAAACAACAGCTCTGCTCATGTATATTTCCCTTTGTGTGTCTCACTGTCAGCTGTATCGGAGCCGGTGCTGCTGAATCTATTCACTTAATTCTGTCTGTCCTGTCACTGAACACAAATCTCAACATATGTATACCCCCATAATTATTTACAGAAACTACGGACACACTGTTTTGCGAGTGGGATGCTGCCAAGGATCCAAACATTGGCAGTTTCTGTGAAAGCAAGGTATATTAACGGGAAGAAACAATGTAGAGGACATCCTTTGTGGCTGCCATGTTTATCTCTGTGCAGCACCTGTGTGAGCCAGTCAGAAATGTATGCAGGTTTTCATTGTAATCATTCATCATTAATAATGCATTGGTGAGGAGTGTGTGTGTTTACAAGAGCACTGTGGCTATGGACACTGGAAAACAGAACAATACTGACAGAAATACTGGAACACATGTGGATTAGTCAACTGGTGGCACAGTGACAAAGTGGTTCTTCAATGCAAGAAGGTTCTGGGTTCAATTGCCTGTGTGGAGTTTCTCTCTGTGTCTGGCTGGGTTCTCTACCGTTTTTCCCATCAATCTAAAACATATAGCTTATTCCTTTCAGCTGCGTGGGCCAACACTGACCAAGATCCTGGCTCAAGGTACGGAGATGGGTCCCTGGGTGCTGCAAATGTGGTCGCCCACTCCTCCTGACAGGCCACCCCAGAGGCACTGAAGGATGGGTCAAATGAAGAGGGACACTAAAGTATACCCTAACCTTAACTACTCCTGCATATTAGAGACATGACTTGGGTTCAGTAGACACATTACATTTGAATACATGCACTGAAGCTGATTTTGAAATGTTTCTGACCGTGTTGTCCATAGATTTTGGACAATGAAGTGTAGATTATTCAAACCTACATTCAACAAACTGTTCATGTTGAAAGGGCCAAACCCACATGCAGTGCTCTCTACTCTTTTTGTTTGCTAAGGATTATGGGTATGAGGTTATAAGAGCATCTGAGCGACTAGTGGGGGGTATGCCTCCTAGGTCTGTATTTTGTGAGCTTGTGTTGTGTGTGTGTGTGTGTGTGTGTGTGTGTGTGTGTGTGTGTGTGTGTGCGTGTGTGCGTGTGCGTGTGTGTGTGTGGGAGGAAGCGAGCACGTGGAGGTTGTGGCTGTTGTCAGTAGGCGTTCGTCTATTTCGAGTGGCAGCCTGGTGGGCAGAACGTACTGTGATAGCGCTGCCTCATTCCAGAGTCTTTGTGAAAAGTGTGAAAGCCATTAAATTATAAATCCCCCATCCATCCTCCCAATATATTACTCATAGTTGAAATTAAAATATGCTTACATAACTGCCGGCAATATTTACAACACAACAAACAGTGCACGATCAAACTGCAGCAGCTCACCAGGATTCATTGTGATGGTAAGAGCTCAGAGCGTAAGTAGGTTATACATTACATATGGGCTATTGTCTCAACTAATATTATACAAAGGGTTTCTGTTACTGTTTACCTGTCAATACCTAATGCCTACCTACTAGTAATAGAAAATTGGTTATTATCTGTGAAGTTAAGCAAAACACAAACACAATTGATCATTCTGCAACAAATTCTGTATGCATACAACAATGCTGGTCATAGCACAGGGACTCCCACTACGTTTAAAAACAACAACTGTATGACCTTTATATCTGCAATTTTGTTTATGTATGTGCTTTTTGGTTGATTCATCAGCTGCCTTCTCAGCTTTTTCGGCCCTCGAGTGCTATTTCAATTCTAAACACAGATTATGTTCCCATCTATATTGTGGCACTGTTGCAGAAAGTTGTATCTCGGGAATCTGAATTCGGAGGTCAGTAACATGACTCCAGGGATGAATCAAATTGGGAAATGCACAATTACTTAAGCTATAGAAACAATTAGACAATATGTTTGGTTGGTCAGGTAACTGGGTCTGGATGTGTAGAACATTCGATCAGGGTTAAAATGTACCTTAACCAATAACAGTTATCTCCATATACTGTAACATGAGGGGACTGTCTGAGTATAGTTTCTTTGCTGAGGGTGTCAGTTTAAGCCATTTAGGCCCGCAGTACCTTAGTGATCGATACTAAATACATCAAGGTGTATTTACAAATGTACTTAGGGCTTGTGATAAGATCAGCCAAGACAGATGTTCCTACCTTAAAGGTGTAGGCTGTAAGTCTCCAAAAATAAAATAAATATGATATGCTTTATCTGACCCTGTTCTGTGATGTATAGTCGGGAATCTGTCATATTTTTATTTTACTTTAGTCCCTCCCCTGGCCTCTACAGCAACATCAGCTCAGACTTTGTGGGTTAACACTTTGACAAATAGTAGCTGAGTTTTACTTTCGTCCCTCCCCCGGCCTCTACAGCAACATCAAATCAGACTTTGTGGGTTACCACTTTGACCAATCATAGTGGAGTTTTACTTTAGTCCCTCCCCCGGCGTCTACAGCAACATCAGCTCAGACTTTGTGGGTTACCACTTTGACCAATCGTAGTCGAGTTTTACTTTAGTCCCTCCCCTGACCTCTACAGAGAACCTCCTTTGCAACAGGGTTAGTTTTTAGCTTAGGCATTTTTTATTTGTAACTTTTTCTTATTTTAGGGACTACAATTCTAAATGCACCCAAAGAGAGAAAAACATTGTTCTACCTATTGAACTGTTAACAATACAGTCTCGGCCTATTGAACTTTTGACAGTGTGAAAGTCCTTTTCCACCATGCAATATTAACACAACTGCCCAAAGTGTACAAGTAATGGCTCCACTGAGAAAGGTGTGCTCTGTAGCCATTGTCTGATGCACTATTCTCCTGACAGGCAGCCTTGTACTTCAGCTAGCACTTCCAATGGCCTCCCCAAATGTAGCCAGACACAAGGATAAAGATCTGCCATCGGGATAGCAAAAAAAGAGGAACGTAGTCATTTATTTCCACAGGGAGATAGAGCGAAGAAGCAGTGGGGAAGGGAAGGTTTAAAAGTTTGGAAGTGAATGTTCGGCGTGCACTCAAATTACACTGGAACTTTTAGATAAAACCAATGTTTGACTGTCAAAATGAAACTCAGATATCATCTCGTCTCTTTCAACATTTTAATCCATTTTATTCTGTAATAACCCGCTATTCAATTCACACTTTTGTCTGAGCGGATTACTTTGCTGAAAAAGACAATTCAATTTCAATGTCCTTTGCTTTTATATCGCTCCGTCTATTGTACGAGCTAAAGACTTGAATGTCTTTTTTCTGACACGTGAGGAATTAAACATTGTTTTGTGTGTTTGCTGCTTGAATTCACAGCCATAGTAATTATTTTCAACATCACAAAATAAATAAAATTGCCCCCCCCCCCCCATATTACTGCGAGTTATCTATGGAAAGCCGTGTGTTCGAAGAATTGGTCAATCTAAAATTGTCCCTAGTATGGTGAATGGGGAAGTAGTAGCCCGCCTAAGGCCCATAGATACAAATACTGACAGTTGCTCTTTTACAAAATAAATACTGAATCATTTGGCCCTTATTTGATCAAACATACACTTTGTCTTAACTCACAAGAGAATATACAAGAGAAGAAAGCCAAACTGTGCAAATAATGGTCCTCTGTTCCCTCATCATCACCCAGTAGGAGCAGTGCCTAAAAATAAACCTGCAAGGACACCATATGTTCCTCTTCACTCTCCCTAAACCAGTCCCTTGTTATCTCCCCATTATTTAAGCCCGTCTAGTCCTCCTGTACTAAGAATCACATCATTGATCGTGTTTTGCTAATGGCTTATAGACAGAAATCAGAATGGACGCTACATCAATGATAAACTGCTTTGCCAATAGACTCTTCCTCTAACCCTGGCCATCAGTCAATCATGTGATCAATGTATACCCGCGTACTCAGCCAATCAGAGCTTGTTTATCGAGTGCCCCTCCCAGAAACAGAGGTGTATTTGTGTAACCGCTTCTGGTTCTGGATCTCATTTCCTGTGTGCACATACGTAGGTCCAGGCGGCAAGCTTTGTTATTTTGTCACATATTTTTCACCCATATCAAGTCTTTCCAAAGCATACCAGGCCTTATAAGTCACCCGTGGGTCAGCCTGGCTCTATGTATAAGAGCTGGGTACCACATAACAATGGGTGGTAATGAAAGAAAAGTTCAAATTCTAATAATTTGCTTTCAATGGCATGTTTCAATTGCTGGGTTGCAGGTGACATCACAACATTCTATAGCCCTATACATGTTAATGGGAGATGGGTGGCAGGAAAATGACTGTAATCTGCAGATGTTGTGTGTGTGTGTGTGTGTGTGTGTGTGTGTGTGTGCGTGTGTGTGTGTGTGTGGGGGCGGGGGGGGTCTTATAAAACTCCCAATAATTTAAAGTGATACTATGCAACTTTTTACTTTAACAAAACTTGAGTTGTTGTGGGGTGAATGAAGCTTTTTTGCTAGGATAAATGTCCCTGGAAGTCTCGGGTCAAGTCACATGTCTCGCCAAAACCACAAATTGCTTTTAAACAGGCTTTTACAGAGAGATGCAAAACGGATTCAGACCTTGTCTTGTCTAGAGTCTGTGTATGAAGTCTATATTTTTATTTTTTATTTCTGTGGACAGTTCTAGCCTCTGAAACTGTAGGGGGGAGCTCCGTGAAGGAGAAATTCTAGAACTGAAACTCAGCAATACCTGGCAGGTCAATAATATATCTAATGTCCCTTTATGAATCTAATAAATAGCAGAAATAAATGACTGTTTATTATTATTAGGGTAGGATTAGGATATAGAAGATGAATTAAAACAGTATTGAAAAAGGTACTGTTCAGGTACCGATATCGAAAAAACCAAGTATTGTTTATAATGTCACTCTAGCGCCAAGCTTTTCCCCCCAATGTAATCAGTGGCTCCCTTATCTACTCCCATGTGCCACCAACGGAGATGACCTTGTGATAAAGCTGGCATCTCGCTTCGTCTTTTGTGCTGCGCCCAAATAGAAAACTGTCAAACAAAATGGCTCGGATGCTTCTGGAAACGGACTGTCAAAAAGTGGTCGCAGCAAGTGGAGATCTGATGAAAAGACAATCTTCTATCTCCCGATCCGATTGTTCTTGAGCTTGTGTGTGAATGCAGCAAATCCCTCCACAATACTCCCGACCCTCCAGCAGTATGTATCTTACTCCGCCTCAGTCAAAACAATGGGAACGATTCAACCAATCATCTTTCTTACTTTATTTTACTCTTAAAGCGAAGTTCTCATGGGTGAAGTCGAAGTCTCACTTGGGAAAGTTGGTAGCCCCATATTCAGGTTGGCAGTTTGAACCCCAACTGAACTACGCATCAACCAGAACAAGGTAAAATTATATCTAAACTAAACCAAGGATTATTATATATTATTCTTTTTGGCCCCAGCCAAATCCCTTATTCTTAAAAGCCTGCCTCTATCATTCTTCCCCAGGGCTGCTGTGGCTATACTGAGGTAGCTTACCATCACCAGTGTGTAAGTAAGTGAATAAATAATTAACTAATGTAATCTAGTTTACAGTTTTTCCCCATAATTCTTCAACTTTCCAAAATTACTAATTAAGTTTATAATAAAAAAAAGCCTCATCGACACCCAGCAAGTCATTCAGTGTCCCATTCTGCCTGAAACAATGCATCACTGTGCAATCATTTAGCATTTATCTGTGAATTCTTGTGGTTTCACATTAAAAATAGATAACTGTGTCCTTCTAAGATAGCTCGTAGTCATGGTAGACAGGGGAATGTGATAGAGTGTGAAGAAGCCAGCATATAATATTCATCATTGGTGCCAACAGGTGTTGAGATTACATAACTGTGTTGTTGCCTCTCTATTGCTGAGTACAGTTAAACAAATATTCTAAGTGCTGCAAATTCAGTGTCACACTGTCCTTTGTGCTTTCTGCCAATTTGAGAATAAATCTGAAACGATGCTTTGAAACCAATCCATTTTATACAAGTTCATTGAAACTGTAATTCCCAATCACCCCAGGCTTACAACTGCTTTATAGTCTTACAAAGGAAAACTTGGAAAGAGTGCTGAGATAATGGCAAATCCATCTGATAGTTCAGAAAAAGAAAAATTTGATTAAATGTGTGTCAAATAATCTTTCTTCATTGTCTAAAATGTAATAAGTTGAAGAGCCAGTGTTTTTTTTTTTATAGTGCATGTTCTGGTTAAATTTAGTGTAACACAGACAACAGATGTGCATAGTTCAAGATGAGCCATGGTTGTGAAAAGTTTCATTTGTAAAAGTGAATAAACTGTTGAGCGATGGTATCAACATTGCTTTATATGATACAATGTTGAGCAATGGTTCTTGGTTGTTGGTATCATCATCATAATAAAAGGGGAACTATGACTGTTATTGCATTAGCTATCCCATGTATGCTGAATTAATACCACATACAATGAGAAATGTTTATCTCTGTGAACACATCAGCACTATACAAAACCAGGACTAGACTAGTGACTAAATCAGGACCTAATCAGGACTAAACCAGGACTAAACGCAGGTCTAAACCAAAAAGAAAATGACAACTTAACTAGGGACAGAACCAGATCTAAACCAAGAACTAAACCAGGACAAGACTAGGGACAGAACCAGGACTAAAACAGCACTGGACCAAGTCTAAACTAGAGCCAGGACAAAAAGAATCTGGGACTAACCCAATGATAAAAATATGAAAGTTTAGTATTCTGTTGTACTATTGTTATACAGCAATGATCACGCTGTAGTAATGTTCAAAATGTTAAATGTTTTACAAGAAAACCCTTCTCCATCCATGCCTCCAGTGCAGTGCTAATGCATATACAGTATGTAAGAGAAGTCTATACGATCGCTGGTGTTTATCTCTATGCACACAGGGATTATTCCAACACTGGTGGCTGGCCACGTCATCCAAAACAACAATAACATCGCCGCAGTGATACTGGCACAGAGACAACGTGATGGCTGAATCCTGCACGGCAACAGAGGAGAGGATTAGGTATGACAGGCATGGACAGCTTACCGGACCGCGGCTCATCTACCGTGTGTTTACCAGTGGGCCGCTAGACTTGGAAGAAAAAAAGTGTGTGATACAGTCAAATCCACAAAGCTTCATTATTATGTTCATATTGTTAGCACATTAACTGTGTTATTAATTAGGTGAATGCATTGATGGACATAAAAGTTGCCCAAACACAATGTAAAATCGAATAGTAATAAGTAAATCACGGCTTGTACTAGAGCACTGTTATGCTGCTCACAACAACACATTGAAGACATTGAAGTGATACTGTAGCTGGTAGATGAATTGCAAATTGCTGTGCAACAGCTTGCTGTAGAAATATTGGGTCTCGAGACTATTGGGAATTGTCTCAGAATATAAAGAGAATCTACTTTCTATATGGAGCCATGCTTTTCAGGACGAGAATTAAATGAGCTTGTACTTGATGTGACACAGTCAGGCAGGAATCACAATGGATTAGATAGGCCCATAGATAAGATATTTTACTGTCAAATTTATATGAAAATGAATTGACACACCCAATGCAGAAGTATGTGTAGCCATTGGCCCAGTGGAATAAAGAAACCAAATAATGAAATCCTGCATTTCCTTCAATAAAGTATCTATCTACAATGGAGGCTAGGGAAATACAAATGTTGAAAATATACATTTGCGATGCATCTTAAAACTGCTGAGAATAGACATTACTAGGACTGGGCAATTTGGTGAAGATATTGTATAACAATTTTATAAACCAAGATTACAATTTAGATTTTATCTCGATTTTAGAAATTCAATTCAGTCCAATGTTAATCATAATATGGTGATGGTATAAATGGATGCACTGTAGCATGATTCAACAATCTACCCGGATTAGCAGAAAATATTCTACTTTGGTTTGCATCAGGTTTGTAAACAGTGGAAAAATTAGTCTTTAAAAAGACCAAAAATGACATACTGTATATTATTCAGTTCAAGTTCGAGCATTTTGCATTTACACATAAGCTTCTATTATGAATGGTAAATGCTCTGGAGGAACAGCTGCATATCTACAGTGAGTATCACTAGTATCAATATTGTATTTTACTGTAGTCGCAGCCAGCCAAAGTCAGCACACGGTCTCGGAGCTTTGAGCGCTGTGCCAAGAATAAGCATCTGGCTGGAATACAAAGTACCTGATATTAGCATTTTCTGGCTCTAAACTGGAAATAGAAAATGTAAAGGTATCTTATAACTCAGCATTCAGCAGGGCAGCCTATGGGCAGCTCAAAACACCCAGCCATGAAGCTACTAGAGATCTTGGTCCTGGGTAAGACCTTGTTTAATTTTAGTTCAGACATGACCTAAGTCTTGCTTTAGTCCTGGTTTACTCTTGTTTTAGCCCTGGTTTACTCTTGTTTTAGCCCTGGTTTACTCTTGTTTTAGTCCTGGTTTACTCTTGTTTTAGCCCTGGTTTACTCTTGTTTTAGTCCTGGTTTACTCTTGTTTTAGCCCTGGTTTACTCTTGTTTTAGCCCTGGTTTCAGTCTTGGTTTAGTCCTAGTTTAGTCCAGATTGAGTCCTGGTTTAGTCCTGGCATCTCAAAACACTTTCTGCCTTGGAAAATGTAAACAGAAGTTAATAATAGTCATTGCGGATCTGGTTTAGTCCTGATTTAGTCCTGGTTTCAGTCTTGGTTTAGTCCTTGTTTAGTCTCGGCAGGAATACAATGTACCTACTCTCAGCACAGAGCATAGTCTATGGGCATCTCAAAACATCCTCCATCTCCTCTGTGAGCAGTCAGGATACAGCCGCTGCGTGCTGGTGTTTGGTAAGAATGGCTGCTGTGGAGTGCGTAAAAGATGTGCATGTATTATTATGGGATGTTTTCACAGAAGTGTGGGCCACAGCAGGCCTGTATAAATATTGTATTGAGAGCTGGGGGACAGAGAAAGAGCCTGTTGAGTTCTGTTGACAGGAGTGAATTATAGGCTTCGATGACAGCTGCTTCTTGATGCTCGGAAGTGTGACATGGCTTGTGACGGTACATTCACGTCACCAGCTAGGGCTATAGGCGATATACCATTTTCAATCAAATGCCACATTTTTCCATTGTATATTATGCATTTCTTACATCTTCTTCAGTCTCACATGTGGTGGCGGTAGCTACCTCTGACGCCACAGCTACCCTAAAGGCGCGGCAGTGGTGCAGTGGGGTAGGCGCTCGCCCCTCGACCAGAGGGTTGGTGGTTCGAGTCCCCGTCCGAGCGCACACTGTCGTTGTGTCCCTGGGCAAGACACTTAACCCACATTGCC
>JAVQKC010106114.1:0-10389 GCA_036025475.1 Philypnodon macrostomus | reverse complement strand
TTCCTTTTTGAGTTATCGCGTTCACAGCTAGGATCTACGGACGCGGACGCGGACGCGGACGAACACCGACGTGATTCCATAATATCGGCGACACGCTGTTTTCGCCGATATAATGACATCCTCTTGTGTCATAGTAAAAGTTTGTAGGAGTCAAAATGTCAAATCTAGTGACGAAAGGGTTTAAAATGTGGTACTTTGCTGCATTGCTCGTGTTTCGTGTAAAATATACCCTTTCACAAGCGACGGCAAAAAATGTGTTCCTTTCCATACATTTTAATAGGGGACCCAGCTAAAATATTTAAATAGGATATTTGTGGTTGATATATTGATAGTGGTTAAAATGATCCTGCTAGTTACATTTTTACTAGTATTTTTTACTTAACTTGTGGTAAAGGTGGGATTAAACTAAGCACACACTGACAAACTATTGACGCATAATTTCAGCCTAATCTCTGTCATCAATGTGAAATTGAAATGGCTAAGGTTTTCTCTTTGACAAATTGTTGTGTCTTTTTACTTACACAAACACATTCACACTAATTGATAACAGGGGTTAGTGAAAAAATGGGTTTTGTGTAAAAAATGACCAGATAGATAAATTAATTAATTTAAAAATATTTTTTTTAAATTATATATATATATATATGTTTTAGTATAGCAATAAAGCCTTGTTGATGAAAGTGTATTAGTGCAAATTCATAGACAAATACAGCAGTTTAAAACATTAAAGTTTCCTCGATCACAGTTCTGAATTAGTTAGGAGAATTTTGGTGCAGCTTTTGGCAACTGCCCTATATGTTTTCAGCTGTCATACAATGTATATTTAAAGGGTTAGTTACAATACTTTCAAAACAGTTGTACAGCGGTAGAGAAAACACACTTTAGTTGCAGACTGGAGCAGTGATGGTATAGTCTGACAGAAAGTGCCAGCAGCTAAATAAATATTCTGTCAATTCAAGCCTTTTACACAGCCACTAGACACTATCGAGACAAAATAAACATTGTTGAATTTTGAGTTGCTGTTGTCTCCCGCTTCGTGTATAGGAATCAGAAAGGTTTGTCAAACTGCGGGTTACCACTACAGACTAAATACAATATAAAATATAAATGCTAATATTATAGGCTATGAGGTTCTTCTGGCTGCATTAAAAAACCTTTCATGACGACACGAAACATCACACGTAAATGGACGTGTTACAGTAAAAAATCAATAATTCTAAACAATATATTCTTTTTTGTATAAAGGAACATCTATACTCTGTACAAGTTAGTATTATACAATCAATAAGATAAATGCTGCTCTTCTATTGTTTGGGAATTTTACAACCGTTCACACCATAGTGCATTCAGTTTCTTTCTAGCCAGTCTAAACCAGTTCTAAAGGGAAAGTATTCAAGTTACAGTAAGCTAATGACATATTTAAAAAGCCATCAAAATGTCCAGTGTTGGGTTTCCAGTGTTTAGTTTTGCATGGCTACACGTTTGAAACACAAGTGCTGTTTTCCTCATATACAGTTGAGGATGATCCAATGCTGTATTATAATATGTTAATGATACTACCTAACAGCCGGTAGCATCTTCATTTAAAGTAGTTGAGTCCGGCCACTAAGAAGAACTTCTCGAGAAAAAGCTCTGAGTCCAGGACGGCGATGTGAGCGGCTCGTCCGATAAGTGTGTTGGCCGTGTTGGGGAGAGCATGGAACACATTCTGTCTGATCAGCTGACACTCTTTGGCCTCTGCTAGGGGCTGAAGGAGGTTGTTGATCATCTCGGTGTAGACGGGACCTGTAGGGAACAAGCAAGAAATAGAGCGTTCTAGTAGTTCATTAAAGCAAGAGATTGGAATTACATATATTTTGAGGCAAGATAGCAAAATAAATCTCAGTAAACCAGTTTGTCTGTATAAATGTTGCCAGGATAGACACTTCTCTTTGTTTGTTTATTTATCCCCAGCTTAGCATAATAAAAGATTTGTATTACAATTTCTAGTTCTTTAATTCCTTCAATATTAAGTGCATTCTTCATCTTGGACTTTGCTGCTTAAATCAAGGTTAGATAATGCCAGAAGAAATAAATGTTGCCACAGCTGACTTAGGGCAGACTGAGAAAAAAATGCAAAATGGTGATGTTACTTGCCCAAGAACAAAGAGTATCAGTTAGGCTGGGAAAGTATGTAACTCTTACCTGTAGTCCTGTCTTTGAGAGCTGTTTTGCACATCTCAATTCTGGCTGAGTGAAAAGGAACATAGCGATCCTGTGGAGATGCCACCAACACCACGTTCTTAAAATACTGGAGCCCTGAAATGACACACATCACAACTCATCAAAAAAAAGAGTTAAAGACCGGATTGAATTTTTGTATAGATTAGGACAGTGGTTCTTATGGCCATGCTGATTTATTGGGTCTACATACCAAAGCTACATAGTATTGCTGTTATACTGTATTCCCTAATATTTCAAAATGTAAAAGAAACCCATTGATGGTAACAGGATTTATGTGTGTTTTTGAAGTGGAGGCAGACAGCGGTAAAAGAGTGAAACGCTTGTAAAATGCATAGTACAATCACACAGTCCAATGACAGGCGGCTACGATAAAGCAGTCTTTTCTCTGTAGTCTGCTGTCACGAGTGCTTTTAAGAGACTGCACTAGTGGGTTCCCAATGACAGGGTGTGGATCATTTTGTCAGCCCGCCACTGCTCTGGAGGGGGACACAAAAAAAAAGCTCTTCAGTCTTATCATCTTGTGACAAACGACTACTTTGTTCCTTTAGCGCAGTGGGGAGGCCTCTCACAACGCCTGTCTGTAGTGCTCTATGACAGAGTGTTAGCAAGCTGACACATACCAAAAGAAAAAATAGCGAGACAGACATTTTCATGAATATTTGAACGGTGTGTCTTTGACGGCGCTAAGTGAAGCAGTTGATATCACGTGGCGTTGGATGGCTTTACAAAGTTACCTGGTTTTTGGCTGAGGAGATAGAGGAATGTTTTGCGAGGGTCCACGTGATCTCGGAAGGTGAGCTGCAGCAAGGAGCCGGACTTTTTCAGCTTCTGCATCAGCCACAGGCCTGGGCACAGAGAAACAGAAAGGTCTTTAGTGTGAACAGTACCAGTATTCCACACATGGCTGCGCAGTTTAAGGGAAATTAGGAATAGCCACCAGAAACTGTAAATTCTGCAAGATTGTTTTGGCAAATGGCTAGCATCTGACTATATATAGTACATGTGTGTAATGTAAGTGCCTAGGTAGAAGGCTGTGTCTCAGGAGGTCATCCAAGAACCATAATATGCTAGTGTGATAGTAGCGGTATGTTTGGTGGTGGTTAAAGAGGATTGGTGTGGTATGGCAGCTCACATTTTAGTTCATTTTATTTGATGCACTATATTCAATGTGGTTACTGAATGCTGAATGTATTTATACTGTGCACCCCTAATATAAAACCTTGGAACTGAAACATTGTCTGTCACTGTAAGTATTCTGAATGTGCACAGATGTAGTTTTTCCCCTCACCTGTGCTGACCAGTGTGCTGTTGTTGTACAGTGTTCCCAAGTGCGGTCCGGACAGAGACAGAAAGGTGTGCAGTTTGGGCAGATAGCAGCGGAAGCGAGGCCTGGTCAGCACCGAGCGGATAATGATGTTCCCCAGAGAGTGACCGATGAAACTGTGGCAGAAACACACAATGTTAAAAGAAGAGCTGAAAAACTCTGAAACAGTAATCCTCATTTCACCCCCCAAAAAATGATTGTTAGCGGCACAGTGTATTATTATTTTATTTAAATAACCAGAAGGTCTGATTCAGTGCTATTTTATGTCAGTGTAATTGGTGTGTTTGGGGGTGGTCGGCGAGGCTCTTGATGTGGTATGGCTGCCACATCTCTGCCAGTCCGCTGTAGGGCAATTGTGGGTAGAGGCGTCTTCTGCTGTTCTCAACAGCTTAACACCTGGGTGTAAGGGTAAAGCCTTTTGAGAAAGCCATGGAGTCTGAAGGTCAATAAATACTGAATTCTTTAAAATTGTATCACTACAGTTGCAATAACTTAAACTAGAAGGCACTCAGAGAGTGCAGACCTCTGCCAAGGAAGCTCATTTCCAGGAATGCTCACGATACCGATAATATCATAATATGGTCATACATTCATGTATCCTAGTATTCATGCTTATTCTCCTCAAGATCTAAATTTTCAAAGCCTCCAAATTAAGTCATTTTAACTACTACAACACAAGTCAATTACTTCTATCATTAACTCAACCGTTATCAAAAGGCAATGACGCTAACAGTGGAAATTTTAACTGAATTAATAGCCTTTTGCCGTAGCACTGGGAAATCCAAGATTCATCAAGCTTACTTTGTGACTTAGTTTAATTACTGTCTCTTATATCTTTAACCGAAATCCCTCATCGCCACGTCTGCCTTGTTCGTGAGCTGCCACCAGACTTAAATATAGAGCAGATGCTGGCGCGGTGGGCCATGGCGCTCCTCTCTTTGAAACAGGCTCTCAGGGGAATACAGCATAATAAAGAAAGTTAACAAACTCGCAGAGAAAGTCTTCAAAAAGTAAATTGGCACATAGAGGGCAATTAGGCAGGAAGATAAATGGTTTCATTTGTGTGGAACTAGGCGACGTGTTTCCATAAATGAGCAGGGTCTGGTGAGTCAAAGGCAGGGAGTTATTGGCACGGTGAAGATAAGACACTTCCATCCATTCTGTGGGATTTGAAATGTGTACAGTAGTTAATAATGTAAGAGGCAAAAGTGTGAAGACAATCTTTTCTATTTGGCACAAGTTACTGGGCAAGGCTTTTGGCCATTTTAGTATTTAAATTAATTCAATTTACTTGCCAACTTGTAACAAAGATGTATCAGTGTTTCTCAAGCTGTGGTACAGATTCCAGGGATCTTTCGATTGGTACTCAAGAGTTTTTAGCAGCTGAAGTCTTAGCTTTAGCCCTGCTCTGCTAAAATACTTGAATTTGATGTGTGGACTACTGCTTAATCCTGCTTTAGACCTGGTTTGGACATGGTTTAGGCCTGGGATAGTCCTGGGTTAGTCCTGGGTTAGTCCTTATTTTCTTCTTTAGTGTGTGATGAATATATCTGATTATTACTTTACTTTACTGGCATTTTACACCTTGCCCAGGGACTACAGTTGAAAACTAGCTTTAAAGCTAACACATTTACAGAAATGTCTATTAATGTGCACTGTCCCTGTTCAAATAAAGAAAAGAAAAATTATAAGAGAACTAAAACCCATATTGAAATCCTACTACTCCTACTGTCATTGACGTAGAACTAAGAAGCTACAATTTACAGACTCTGCTGCCATCTGCTGTACAAACTCAGACTGTGCCTCAAACGTTGTCTTCTGACCTTATTCTCCCAATGGTGAGGTTGTAAAGCTGGATGTGTTGAATGATCTCGTCTAGCAGCCTGTCCGTCATGGTGTCAAAATCTGCAAATGTGTCAATCTGCAAAAAAAAAAAAAAAAAAATATATAAATGGCCGCTCATGTTGTTAATTCACTCCAGTGGCTGTCACGCACCTGGTTTCTCTCTGACATAAGGAAGTCCAGCCTGGATCCGGGTAAGCCTAACTCAATAAAGGTCTTGACCAGTCGTAAGTCTGCGCTGTTTCCTGGAAGCACAGAGGAAATTAGACACACGTATCCTGGGTTTTACAGACCTTCCATGTGTGACAAACAAAAATAGGGAGCTTTCTATTTGACAGGGTGCAAACAACACAACTACAGTAATTCAGTAGTCAGGAAAACTATGAGCCAATCCAGACAATATTTGAGAGGGCAGTTTAAACAAAGAACCAAAGACATCAGACCCACAGCATCTACAGTACTCCTCTCCATAAATAGCATCTTACTCCAGTTAAAGCAATCATTTGTATATCAGAATAATCAGATAGAAAGTGTGTTGTTGCCAAAATTATTGTTGTGGGTACGTTTGGACATAATTATTATACTAGGATAATCAGTCATTAATGGATACACCAAATACTTACATTAACAGTATCTGCTACTTGATCTTCACAATAACTTATACTGAGAGTTATTAGTAAAATGCACCATCAAAACAGAATCTTGAGGCGCTATTTACAAGAGCTACTTTATTTGGCATTTAAGAAGCCAGTACATATTAGCTAAAGCTTTATTTGATTATTTGCTAACGCTGTTCGCTGTCTTATATATTTTTTACCAAAAAGTCAAAGTGAAATTTGTTAATGGTTCGTAATTTATTGTCCGGCATAACATTAGAATACCATGGCTTTTGGCATGTACCCGAGTATGTACCACTAATTACACCTTTAAATTAAACTATCAAGGCTAAAGTTAGCATCTTCTTTATTTATTTACCATTTCCTGTTACTAATACCAATTTATCCATTAAACATATATTCTGCTCAACTTCGTGTCCCCAATCTATTGTTACAGGCATTAATGAATGACAAAAAGGCATCTAGTGATAACCAGAACACGTTGAAAATGACCAACATGCATATTTGAGGTTTGTAGGACATGCTCGAGCAGACTGTATGACATTTACAATGCTAATAAGACACAGACCTATATTATACTGTGAATGTGTCCGTACAATAGCTATTATGTGAAGCAGAAATTGGATAGCAGTGAACCGGAACACTCACCATCGAGCCCATGGACACACACCACCAAATGTATGCCATCTTCAAACTCTTCATCGTCCTCTTCAGGCGGGAAGTAGGGCAGATCGGAGGCCAGCGCAGGAAGGTCGCTGTACAGGGTGCCCTCGAAACTCAGCTCTTTCAAGAGGCCCTCTTTGGCTTTGTAAAAACTAAAATAAAAGACACACGTTATATAAATAAAATGAGACAAAGCTAGTTCTAAACCAAATCTAAACCATATTGATATATGAGCTCTAGAATAAGAATTAGATTAGAATTAGAGGTTTCAGCACATAACAGCAAATTCTGTCAAAACAATTTACTTTACAATTTGGCAGTTCTGAAGTTGTCATGGTAACTTTGTATTATCAGAAATAATAAACCTAAAATATAATATAAAACCAAATGACTCTCAAAATATCGAACTTTTGAAATGTCTGAGTTACAATGTAATATAATGCAAGTTGCCACATTAATCATCTGCTCATAATTAGGCTAAACTATGATTATTGGCCTCATTTACTGATCCACCGATCCAGCTGATGGGCCTGGATCGGCACCAGTATCCGATCCAAAATTGGTATTGGTGCTTCCCTACTTTTTAATTGCTTAAATTACCAAACCCAATGTCCGAAATATTAATGGTTTTCTCCAGATAGCCTACTGGGCAATATGGGTGGATAGGAAACGTTAATTATAGTGAACAATTTTGGTGTAAATTACCCTACCTACATTTTTATGTGAATCTTTGGCTTTTAGGGAAAATCTTTATTAGCATAACTTCACAGTTTTAACCTTAACCTCTCCACTTCTGTGTTTGATTAATACCCTAAATGCCCAGTAGCTGTGGAAGCTTTGGCTTATTAACTAGTCTACAAATTCTCAAGTAGCTGCTCAAAGTTTTATGAGTCTGTCAGAGGTCCAGGTTATGCAGTTTAGCAGAGAGAAGTACAAACAAATCTGACTCCAGCTCTGCACTTTGGAGCTAATCATGATGGATTAGTGCAGCTCTTTGATGTACTCTAATACACCTCAGCCCCTCTTCCTCACTTTTTAAAATCTGCCCTCATTTCACTTTGAGATGCTCAATTTTTTTCTACGAGTCACTGGCAGCTACTGATGTCAACAACCTGTCTCACTAAATCTACTGTGGATTATACTAAAATTTGACTTCACTTTGAAATGATAAAACAACTGAAGATACATGATAATAGTTAGAAAATATGTATATTAGCCACCTTCCCTTCTTTTTATTATGGGCTGCGTCCTCAGAAAGGCTAGTGTAGCAATAACCATAGCCATACATTCAATATAAATCTGTTTTGTCACTTAATGCCAATTTGTCTAGAATGTCGTTATATTTATTGTCAGCATGGATCACTACAAGTAAAACATACAATTTTACCATTTTGGGACATTTTGCAAGTTTTTATTAAATAAAATAAATAGTTGTCCTCCTTTTTAGAGGTTTAGCTCAGTCGGTAGAGTGTGCGGCCCATATTCATAGCCTACAGTGCCCGCCCCGGTGTTGTGAGTTCGAATCTGGTTCTCGACAGATGTCAATCCCCATTCTACTCCATGGTTTCCTGCCACTTACTGCCAAAAATGAGCTAAAAAATATCTATAGCCATTTTAGCTTTCACATTTCACTTCATGTAAGCTTTTGTTAGCCTTTGATGTCTCATTTTGGACATTAACTCATACACTAATGGCAAGTACTAAATTCCCAAAGCTAGAGATCGGAGAACCTACAGATATTCCAGCAGTACTCAAATTGTTTTTAGAAAATTTTGCTCCCTGTTTGACCTTATTCTACACATCTCACTTACTTTAGCATGCGTTCGTTGGTCTCCTCATCCATGTTTAAGGGATTTATGGAGGATGACGAGATGATCCCGAAGGAGCCCAGGGGCTGATGGGTAATGGGCGAGGTAGCTTGGCGTGCAGACATCCCGCTAATAGACGGGGAATCTCTGAGAGCCGAGGAGAACGGCAGACATGTAGGGGCACAGGACACCGACATGTTCACCACTTCCACCATCTTCTTGTTCACAAACGCTAGGCCTGAGTTGGGGATCTTAGTTTGCTTATTCTGTCCGTCTAAATGTTCTTTTTCATTGTCTCTTACAGTCCCGTTGAGTTCGGGAGAGGATGCGACATTGTTTATTTTCAACCCGGTCAATTCGGTAGGCCTTTTGGTTATGGAGCTACTATGCATATCCTTGGTTGACTCATTGTACTCAGCATCAAGCAGATTTGACTCACTCAAACTTTTGCGTTCATTTCTAGTTATTTTTTCGTTCTGGACTTTAATGGTGTCTAGTTGCTTGAAGGGTACTTCAACAAGATGCACATCCTCTACAGATGCACTTCCTTCACGTCTAAATTGTTTATTTATGATACCTTTTTTGTTTTGAGAG
Source organism: Philypnodon macrostomus (assembly GCA_036025475.1). NCBI lineage: Eukaryota > Metazoa > Chordata > Actinopteri > Gobiiformes > Eleotridae > Philypnodon > Philypnodon macrostomus. The sequence goes on along the minus strand of JAVQKC010106114.1, from coordinate 1,318 downwards.
CTGTCTATTGATTCTTGAAACCCTTCAAAGTTGCCACTTAACATTGATTCAGTTAAATCTTGCTGGTGTAATTGCACTGGCATTTCAAGTCTAGAATTGTCCCTGAGACTTTCAAAGGGTTGCTCTGATTGTTCTAAATCTAAATTATTGGCATGTAGATCTTCACTTATCGCTAAATGCTTTTGTTCTGTTTCCTCTGGACTATTTATCTGAGGTGCAGACATAGACTTGGTCAACTTTCTAAGCTGGCTTCGCTGTTGATCATCTTCATAGGGCAAGGAGCTAATGGAATTCAGTGACGCTTGTATTCCACCACTAGGAATGCTCCCATTGCTTTCCATCTGAAGTCCTTCCAGAGAACTCCTATGGATCTTGAGAACTTCAATAGACCTTGAAACTATTTGTTGAGGCATCTCGTGCTCACTGGAGAAATCTATAGATTGGAGAACTCTCAAAGCTTCCGCCGGCCATGCCACCGAACTGGGCTCGCTCTCGATACCTGAGTCAGAAATGACGGAAGAGGAACGCTTGATGAACTTGGAACCGACTAGACCACCTCGATGGGAAAAGTCCTTGCGAAGATCTGTTGTAAGTGAATGGTTTGCAGGTAATGTTATAAGAGGGACATCTTCTGGTTCGTTGTCTATGGAGTGGTTTAGTGGCATGGCTATATCGGATTCTTCATCATTTGTTCTGTTTTGGAGGAGATTTGAATTCATGTCATTTGAGACATCAAGACTGCTGCTACTAATATCTTTTAAAGGTTCATCTTCTGTGTTATCTTCTGTCTCTACTTTTTCTATACAAGTTGGTTTGATATCTTTACCGGGAGAATGGAGGTGGTGGTTATTTCGAATGCTGCAGCTACTTTGACTTTGCTGTGCCATCAGTGACACATATGTGGGCAGGTCCATACAGTCATCACTATCGGCTGCATCCTGGTCTAGCGCTGGTGGTCTGTCTTCACGTTTGTCTTCGAAGATGTCAGCAGGATGTGTTTTTTTCTGCTCTTTATTTAGTTTGGACTTTTCTGACATCCAGTCTGAAAAGATTAAAAGAAATGTAGCAGGTAACTTCAATAAAGATGAACTGGGTTTTTTCTGAAATATTAAACTACCATCATGAAAACATGAACTAAACTAGGCCTGTGCTGTCGTCCCCGACAGCAAGGTGTATATCGGCGAAAACGGCCCCATACCTCTGCCCCATACGTCTGCCCCGTACGTCTGCTACAACTGTTACCAACGGGCACCTTAATCACTTTTTTGATTTGTCTGGATGTTTGTGAAGAATGTTTTGTTTTCTTCTTTCAGTCTAT
>JAVQKC010106045.1:0-10545 GCA_036025475.1 Philypnodon macrostomus | reverse complement strand
CGCCACCAATACTGTTACAACACTCACACCACCAATACTGTTACAACACTCACGCCACCAATACTGTTACAACACTCACGCCACCAATACTGTTACAACACTCACACCACCAATACTGTTACAACACTCACACCAACAATACTGTTGTCAAAGGCAAAGCGGAGGCATGCACAATACTAATACTAAATACCTAATTGAATACAATACTAATGAAATACCTAAAGAAGATACTTTTTTTTAAATTTTAGACATGATTAATTCATTCATTCTATTTACTGAAGATGGCTTTTATGTTTTTGGTAACTGATTCTTTTTTTATGTGTCTCTTTCTGCCACTCTTCTCCCTGCTGGTCAAGCCTATTTCACTATTACAGCAATGCAAACAACAGAAAGTTGGGCTTTCTGTTTCTATTTATGAAGAAAGGTAAAGCCAAGGTTTTTCAGCTCAAGAGAAAATCAGTGCATCAGCATAGAATTACTCAAATGTGTGTAAATGAAGAAAATACAACTGCAAGTATGATTCTGGTAAAAGCAGATTTCTGTTAGTATGCTCAGAAAAGTCAAGTTAGCATACTAGGGGCCCTTCAAGGCAAATCATTTGTTAAGTACATAAGGACTATTTACATGAAAACCAAATCTACAACACAGATTTCTTTACTATGCTCAAATAAGGGCTTGTCAGTCGAAATCTACTCTTCTTAAGCTGAGCATTTGAATAGCTTCAGCAAAAGGCCTCTGCATAAATCAGTAGCCAGCAGTCAATTTGAGTGGAACAACCTAGAGACAGGCTTTATGGAGCAGAGAGGGCTGGAGGCAACAGTGTGCTGATGGCACAGCCAGATGAAAAAGAGCCCCTTCTGATCAGGCCTTCATCAGTGCAGCTGTGGAGGATGAGGAGGGCGACTGGAGTTATAGCAGCTAGAGGCAGAGTAAATCTTCTAGACCTGCTCCTGATCATGGTCACAGGACTGGCTATTCATTTCAATCCCCACAGGAGGCAGCTTCATATATGGACATATATATTGACATATGTGGGACTGGGCGTTTGGTGTGGACATGTACTGTGGTGGTGCATGTGAGAGGGTCTGAGTGACAAATCACATGGGTTTTATGAAGAAAGAAAAACATTGTTACAGTCACAGTGTGATCTCTCCAGGTCTGAAGAGCCACATCATGTAATAATTCTGCAACATTTAATAATATTAGGTCACATTTTATTTGACATACATACATACATACAAACATACAGAATGGTTGGCGTTAGGGTTAGGTACAATGTAGTTACATGTTATTACAATTTGTTGCACAAAATATTACATTGTACTTAATGTGGTAGAGACAATGTAGTTAAGGACTATGTTAAATACAGTGTTACCTCTTGTTATTACAATACAAATCTACAAAAGACTAATATACATTACATTGTCACAGAATTATACAAACTATTATAGAAAAACTAGTCTTAAAAGTAATTTTATCAAAAAGTAAATGTGAACGGCACTTACTTCCCCTACAGTCGGAACAAAACACAACTAATTATGAAGTGGGTAATCACTATTAGCACATTTTCTGTTAATGACAATTAATTGAATCCATTTTAGGGCCACACTTAAGCACCTCTGATGATGGCTGGTTATATTGAAATGTCAGAGGCTGGTCAAGTGCAGGGAAAGTGGGTGAAAGATGATTAGCAGCAGTGAATAATAAAAGCTGTAATCTTGTTGAAGCAGTAACTAGTCTTAATTGTTTTTGAGACCTTTTCAATCAGAGACAAGTGGCTCTGCATTTGGTTCCTGGGGATGACATTGATTGGCTTAACGGGTGAGTTGTTCTTTTAGATTATATACAGTAGTGGTGATTTTGAACAGCTGGTATACAGAAGTAATTCTTGATTCTTTTTATTCAGTGATTTATACTCTTCCATGTATTCCCTTTAAAGTCCTTCGATGGGGTATCTCTTGGACAATGACCAGTTAGTCGCAGGGCTGATGCACAGACATACGCAGACAGACAACCATTCATAACTTAGATTACCAATTCTCCTAATATAATACATGCATTTATTTTGGCGGTGGTAGGAAAATAGAGTACGCGGAGAGAACCCACAGTAACACTGGGAGTATAGATCATTCTTTGACCTTGTTTCCCTGTTCTGTTGCAAGTGAGTGTGCCCTATCCAGGCAACTATGGGCCTTTGGCGGGCTACTCTCTAAACAATAGCAAGTTAGAAGAAGGATTAGAAACATATATTCACTAACATTAATTCACAAGAGGCATTTTTAGATTCTCAAACACAATCATTTCATTTGATGTTGGGAGGAAACCTGAATGGAGAGAAACCATGGTAACCTGTAAGGCTAGAGCAGGGGTGGGCAAACTTTTTGACTCAAAGGCCACATGGGGTTTAAAAATGTGCCAAGTGTATTCTTTGTAAACTGCAACCACTTCTGACAAATGAGACATACAGCCTTCGATCAGACCTCAGTGAAAAGATATGTCGATGTGGAGTTAACTGGTTACTGCAGGTTATAACAACGTGAGTGAACAATTGCCAATATATAAGATTTGAAAAAAAGGAGAAAATGTTTGGCCCACCCCTGATCTAGACTAAAGATAGATAAGGAGAGGTTCTTGTAACATTGTAAGTAAAACTGTCATTATCAAACAGCTTCTAGAAGAAGGAATTACAATGAATGAATTGAGCATAATTAGTTCCAACTAAAAAGACTACTCTCAAAAATAAGGCAACCATTTACATGTTGATGTAGGAGCACATTTACATCGGACAGCACATTGACAGCGCATGTGTTCATTTTAATTATATGTTTACATTTTGTTAAGAGTTCTTTAATTATGCTTGCCTCGCCGGCTGCAACTAACTCTTTTCATATTCCATACAAAGATAATAATCTGGTCTCCAGTGTTGCCAGATATTCTGAGCCAAAGTTGATGAAAACAACCCCAAAATAAGAGACCTTTATTAAAGCCAGTTATGAATATAAATAACAAAATGGCTGGCACACTTCATAATGTAAGCCCAAAAAATAAAAACCACAACTACGTATTTTTCCCTGAGTTCTGATAGTAAGCGGACTTGTTGGAACTGTGCAGGTCTCTTGTTGATTGCATTCAATTTCAAGGGTGCAGTTTACAAATGTAAAATAAACTAATCAGAAATGCCAGACATGATGCTCAAAGCCACACATGACCACACGCAGCTGTGGTTAACAGGTCACGTTAGCACACGCACAACTAAACACACACCGCTGCGGCTCGTAAATGGTCCGTCCATAGAATCGCAGAGTAATGATTCGCTATGAGCAAGGGACCAGACCCCACTTTTGAATAAAGTACATATAATTATGCCTTTGTGGACACTTTAATTATACAGCAGCACTTACAAGGTCATTCAATTATTTTTCTGTAATAATTATGACTTTTTCAATCAAATAAAGAAGTTTTACCTGATTTACACTCTTATGTTACGAATAAATGTGTGATTTAGCCTTAAAAGTACCCTTGCTGGTTTTATTTTCTTTAAAAAGTTTCATATTTGGCCAATAAGCCACTGCAAAATAATGTATGAGACATCATGGTGGAGTTTGCCTCTACCTCTGAGTTTAATATCAGGTTTTCAATTTGAAATATAAGATTTGATTTTCAGCTTGCTTACCCATTTATTTAATGAAAACTTTTCACACCAAGAACCATCTCAAAATATATGTCTTTACACACATCAATTTATTGGACTTAAATGTGCCAAAACCAGTATTTAACGATGGTATAACCAGGTCTATATGTACGCCAGGTCTAAACAGGGACTCAACCAGGACTAAGCCAAAATTTGGATTGAATAATGTCTCGGCACAGTCAAGTTAAAGCCTTAGATTTGAATTGCAAAATATCTAAAAGTTCCACCAGTGGCCCCCGTACCACGGTTTTGGAATCACTGCTAATTTGACTAATTTCCTCAAATCCTCCCAAAATGGATACTGTTTAACGTTTAGCCAATTGAAAAACATGTCCGCCTTTTCCAAATTTTCACATGCATAGCTCCACGACAGAAGCACGTCATAACATGTTTCAAGAGGACCGCAATCGAAATAGAATAATGATTTCTTCAGATCCAGCCATTTTAACGTTTCATTCCTCTGCTGAATGTTTTGCCATCTTCACCACTATTCCTCTCTGTACAATCCGTCAGCCATTCTAATTAAACATGGCCGTGTAGCAGAGCGGTGGCAGCTGCAAGAAAAAAAGACACAGGAAGAAAATCAATTGGTGAATAAAAGCAAATGGAGAAAGACAGAGATAAGGGGTGAATGCTGAGGATGTGTGAAACATGTGGCCTACAGCTGACCTTATGAGATCAGGATTTATTATGTGTGGTAGATTTATAGACAAAATGGGTCTCACAATGGCACATACTTCTTCAGCTGTGGGATGGCTGTGGTGGTTGAGCAGATAATCCATTAACCTGAAGGTTGGGGGTTCAACTCCCACTCCAACCATTGTATCCATGGCAAGATTCTTCAGCCATCTTGCCTATGTGAATGTGTTGATTGGAGTGTTTGGTGGTGGTCTCAGAGGTCAAAGGCACAAAATTGCAAATTCTCCCCCTGAACGATACAGCAATCTTCTTTGGCCTTGTTTGGTAGAGTTGATAGAGCCACACTCTTTTCCCTGGTTTCCTATTGCATTTACTGTTCTGACAAAAAGCAGAAAATGTCAAAAATATAATATATATGTCATATCTTTTTTGAAAGATGGGGTTATTTTCTAGCTAGTTCCTGACTTTTTTGATGTTCCAACCATCAAACAAGTAGCTGGACTGGAGCTAACCCAACAACAGGTTTAGCACAGTCACACATAAAGGCACATACACACTGACAAACCACCATTTATGTTGTGTAGTCGTGGAGAAAGGGGGAAAAAACAGAACCAAAATGTAGAAAAGTGTCCAAAAACAGGAACAAAACTGACTTCAAAAAACAGGGAGACTGGAGACCGGGGATCAGGACCAGGGAATACACAGAGACTAAATACAAAAGGACAGTGAGACACAGGTGAAACACTTTGGGGTGTGGCAGGTAATCACACAGGAGGAAACACAGGAAGGGAGCAAATACAAGTCACAAAATAAAACAGGACCATAGGTGCTTCAGAATGACCAGTTTACTACATGCATGTCTGTGTGCAGTGGGTTGAAACTGTAAGATTTCATGGGCAGGACAAGCTGACTCCATTTAGACTGTTGGAAGATCTTGATTACTTTTGACGCCAATGTGAGTAAATAAAAATAAATAAATGCTTAATACAATTTATTTATACAGCACTTTTGCCAACCCTAATCAGTTTGTTTTTTTGTATTAGTCTATAAACCAATGCAGTTGTGTTGACCATCATACATTAGCTACCAGTCTTGAGAGATACTAGCTTCATAGACCGAGTCTAGCTTGACCTTCACCATGACCGCTCCCTGCCCTGTACACTACATGTAAAAATGTAAATTGTGTAACCATATCATCAGGCCATAATGTCTTTCTGTTACTTGCATTCACCAGTGAAGCCTCTTCATCCCGACCTTTTGTAATGTAATGTAGATATCATTTTTCATTCTGAGCCTGAGCCGGTCTCGGAGTCAGTCTCTCTTCATGATAAGGGCTATTAAGTGTCTACATCTGATTCATTGACCTTTACAGTGTGACATGAGCATGGGGACAGAAAGTTAATGTTCTTTTTAAGTTGGAAAGAACGCCTCTGAAAGTATATAAACTTAATATAATGTACATCACCAGTTTGTTATTGTATATCTGTCTATAGCACATGTTAAAGCTGTTGTCCGGAAGTCAGTTTGTCATATTTATCATTTGACTTGGTCACACTTTATTTTACATAGCCCCTAATAACATTGTATCTACCTCATTAAGTACAATGTAATACACTGTGTAACAAACTGTAATAACACGTAACTACATTGTACCTAGCCCCAACCCTAACCTGAACCAGTCTGTATGTACAATGTAGTTACATGTTATTACAGTTTGTTACACAGTTTATTACATTGTACTTAATGAGGTAGATACAATGTCGTTAGGGACTATGTAGAATAAAATGTGACTGTTGACTTATTTTCTTCACTCTCAGATATAACAATGAACAGAGCATTTACCATAGAACTATAGGATCTCTGGTTCAGTTCATGACCTTGGCAGTACATTTTTAACATTGCTAGCTAGGCATCAAGGGATAGAGCTAATGCAAATGTTATTTCCACAGCATCTGTACGTATTAGCAGTAGGCCTTGCAGAGATGAAGGAGAAAAGACAGTCATTCCTTCTTCAATAGAATATGAGGCCCTCTTAATGACATCTACTGTTCACACTGTGCATCAATTAATAATCCTGCCTGAGTGATACAGTACGGTGCGGAGGGCTTTTTGGCCGATCACTATCAAGCCTTTATTAAAGGAACAGTGAAGAGGAAATTAAACAATGGGGACCGGAGTATATGTGCGGTATGTTCAGCTTTTTTCATCACTATTGACCAGGACCGCACAAGAACTGTTGAACAAAATCAATTGCTGCTGCTGTGAGGCCAATAGGTTGTCACAGGACAGAGGACTGATGTAGAAAGATTGTATATGAAATTTAACTCCCCTGATGTACTGGAAGTTGAAAATGAGGTGTTGAAAATGTGGCGTTGAAAAGGCAATGACCTAAAATTGAAGGTTCATGTACTCAAGTGGAACTGCTGCGATTTCAAAATAGACTCACTGGCCAATTTATTAGGTAGAGCTTGTACCTGGTGTGGTCTTCATGTTTTGCAATCTTGTACACTCAGAGACTAGAGCTTTCTATTATCTCCAAACAGACCTCGTGGCATAAACAAGCCATTTTTCCCACAGAACTGCCGCTCACTGGATATATTTTTCAAACCATCCTCTGTAAACTCTATATACCGGTTCTTCTGATCCAAAGCATTTCATTGCATGTTTTGACCCTGTGTTGAATGTGCATATGACAAATAAACTTGAAACCTTGAAACGTTGACATGACTGCATGTGGCTTCATGGATTGTTGATTCGCTATTTCTCATAAGCAGGTGTACCTAACAAAGTGGCCAGTGATTACAGTTTTCCAGTGATTTCCACCACTATGTCCTTATTACTGAATAATGTTTGTCAGTTCCTCCATCAAACTGATTGACTCATCTATGCACCTGACCTTTTGTATTGCCACAACTGGATCTATTACTCGTCTAGAATGTAATTACCCTTTCTTCTGACCGGCCCGCCACTTTATTCTAACAAATACATTATATAAGCTGCTCCTACGGGGTTCGCAGACTGTGAAATTAATACTTCTCTTTCCTTTAAGGCTGGATACACCCTTCATCAACAAGCCCGCTTATCGTCACAGCACACAATTAAAGAATCCCTGGCCATCAATTATGAATTATATGTAGAAGTTGTAAGGGCAGACAGTTTTAATGATGAGGGAGCTAGGTTTTATTCAGTTTTATGTTTATCAGACATGGACGGTCAATATAGACATGATGAAATGCATGCTCCCTGTATAATGAGATCATATGTAATAAAATAGAGCATCTGCCAAGACAAAATGAAGTGTCAACAGAAGAAGTTGTGGTATAGCAGAAGTTATGCTTGGTGATTGTGTACATGAGATGCCACACAGCCCAACATAAACCTCCCATGATACACAAAAGTGCAATTTTAACAATATTAATACAGTTCCAATAATAATCAATACACTAATCCAGTTTCTTTTTTTGTGTCTCTCTCCATCAAATCTCCGAACCAGTACCATACATGTACATTGATAGGACCGTATCGAGGAACTTTTGTGTTGCTAAAAGCCAAGCTAATTAGTCCTCATGCCCCTTACCGTCTTGTGGTGGCTTGGGCTAATGCAATGAAAAGGGTGGCAGGGGGAAAGAGGGCCTTAAATGAACATGAACCTTATCCAAGCATTTGCAGCAGTAACATCATGTATATTGGTCAGTGTTCAGTAACAATTCCAAAATGTTTAAAAAGAGTATCATATGGCCGTTTTAACAGATGCATTTTTCCGTAATATCCAGCCGGTCAGATGTGACAATCGAGTTTATTTAAACCCGTCACAGTGGCTGCTAACCCCCAGTGTTTTTTCAAAGCGAGCTTATTTAACAAGCTGTGCTGCTTTGTGTCACATGCAAATGAGTTTCAGTGGGAAATCGTTCCATTTTTGTCTTTGAGCACAAATACAAAGACAAAATAACTCCATAACAGTAAAAGATTAGCACCTATTCAAACACTGCTCCTGTCGAAATGTTTCTGATGCAGTTTGTGAGAAAAACTAGTCAAAACTTATTAAAGTGAGACTTGTCTGACGTGTTAAGTTTGAGCCTAATAATAAAATGTATCTGTAAACAAGCTTTGTTCATCTCTGTTCTTTTCTTTCAAACTGAGTCTTTGCAGATGTTATATTTAGGCATTTGTCAAAGCTGTCAAGGCTTATACATAAATACGATGAATATTATGGACAATACGCCAGACAGTCTGCAAAAATATATATATTCAAGTAAGATTATTTTTTCTTAAAAAATTATATTACTCTAGTACAGTGTTTTCCAAAGTGGGGTCCGGGGCCCCCCTGGGTACTAGACGTACTGAAGGGGGCCCCCAATGGTTGTCTACACATTAATCACATAAGAAAACTCAACTAAGATTATATAATTAATCATAAATACTACTTCTAATTCCAGTACCATGAAGACATATTCAGTCTGTACTCTTTGTTTTTTTTCTTGATGTTATTAAAATATATGGAGAAAACATGACATTTTTGGAATCGTCTTTGTTATTAGGGGCTGAGTGAGGTTTTCTGACTAATAAGAGGACCCCGAAGCTCTAGACTTTGGGAATGTTTGCTCTAGTAGAAGTAAAATGTAGTTCTACAAATAATTACTTGAGTTATTGGGTAAAAAAAGAACTGAATGTAATGTCTAATTGTGTTTTAGTGTTGATTATTTAGACAGACTCACATAGGCATAAAAATAGGCATCCCAATATTTTAACAATGAACCAGAATATATCAAATAAATGAATTTCAGAATAACAGATGAAGACACTTAAAACACAAATGTCCAAAAGTTACCATGTAAACCAATGGGTAATATACTGTACAAACATAATTTCATTACTCAAGTTTATTGAGAAAGTTACGTGCATAAATAACTTAAGCTACCACCCACCATAGCAAGGTATCAACATGCATCTGAAGCAGGATCACCACATTTTCAAATCAAGAGCCTGGCTGATACACAGATAGTCTAAGTCCAAGTCTGCTGTATAAGAAGATAAACTGTGCATGCTTCAAATCAAACAGGAACAAGGCTTGGCTGTTTTCTGTACATTTCCGCCTCACAGAACAAGGATCTGTCTCTGATATGCGGCAATTGTGTTTTTGTACATTGTGTCTTTAAAGATAAACTGACCTCTGAGCTGTCTTGCATCAGTAATCCTGTCCATAAAGCAAACTGTGCGTCAATGTGTGCATTTTCAATATGGTAAAATGCTAAATGTTATATAAGAGACACTAAAGTTAGGTGGGGCACAGGCTTAGCACACAAATACTTAGAGACCCCCAGAAGGACATTAACCCTATCTTGCACTGGTGCCCAGACCTAGATTTTCTGGTTCAGTGGGTAAATGCACTATGACATTAAGGAATCAATCAAAATAATATTGTTCCTTTACTGGGAGTTAGTATTTTTAGTACTATCTTGCAATTGTACATTCAAAACTCGATGGTAAAAATGTGATGTTCTGGAACCATACCTTAAACGTATAAATACTTTGGTGAAACATTACTTTAATTTCTTGAAAGAAAAAATAAATCTGCATAAAATTTTGAACATAAACTTTGATTTGCTCTGTGAAGGCTCTGATTTCCAACCTACATTCACATTTTTTATCATAAAAAAATGCATGAAGTTGAATGGCATAGACCGATGATGGCAGCGTCAACAGGGGATGCACATATTGAAATGGGTGGCAGTGTGAGTGGTCACACAAGAGCTGCAGAGACTGAGGGAATAAAAACCTTTTCCAGAGAGAGGCAGAGCTGCAGTGACACAGTGCACAATAAACTGCATGAGCTCACAGGTCCTGCAGAACTATATTTTAAAAGAGACTCCGCTTCTGAGGCTTTTATTATCACGCATTTATTCAGCTGTCAGCATCGAGGAGCTACATTTTAAACAGAGAAGGCTCCATACAAAGCTGGTAAACTATGCATGGGCTACTGTTAGATTAATTATATCGGCGAAAACAGCGTGTCGCCGATATTATGGAATCACGTCGGTGTTCGTCCGCGTCCGCGTCCGCGTCCGTAGATCCTAGCTGTGAACGCGATAACTCAAATACGAATTGCCGGATCAGTTTCAACATTTGCACACAGGTGCATACCATAAAGACGCAGAACTGTATCGATTTGGGTACTTCTTCGATGAATATTAATTAAGTAATTAATTAATAACGGG
>JAVQKC010106041.1:0-17952 GCA_036025475.1 Philypnodon macrostomus | reverse complement strand
TGTTTATTTAATGTAGAAAAATCAAGAATTTTTCCACTAGCCAAAAGTCTAACTGTTACTAATGTGTACATTAAATAAACATACAATGTGAGGTACATTCACTGATGTTTCCTAACCAGGCTCTGACATCACCTACAGAGTGGTTGTCATTTGCTAAAACATCTCGATTTCTCATATTTTGTGATATTTTATGGCTAATTTTCATTTATGGTAATTTCTCTATTGAAAATGTATTATGGTCTTGCCTCCAGTTGTCTCCAATCTGGAATTTAGTACCTTCTGTTTACAAACTTTGAAAGGGTCTATTGACAGCACTACTTTATAACACAAAACGGTGATGAGAAATGTTTAATTCAGTTAGATGAGCTGGAACGTTTAGTCATCAATATAAAACTAGATAGATTCAGAAAAATGGTTTGTATTTGTATGAGGGGGTTTAAATAATTTTCTAATAATATTTCTGGGCAAGTGTACGGTGTAAAAGTGGGACATGGGGCGAAACAGAGAAATCTCTTTGATGCTGCTGTAGTTGGGAAAGAAGCTGTATTGATTATCAATGGCATCCCAACATGTCCTCAGGGCCTTAAAGAACAGTGTCTTTGAATCACATAGAACAGTCTGAGCGTAAATAAACATGCCCATGCTGAAGTGAGGTCCTTACTGTAAAAACACTTTCAACACTTGCAATAATTCAATAATTAAGCAGAAAACACACCATAATAACTGTGGGCTCTTCATGAGAATAGATGAAAGAGTGCAAAAACAAACAAGGAAGTTCTAGTTTGGGGGTAAATGCTTTATCCATTGAGCCAGTATCCCTATGACATTGTTATGACCCAGAGGCTTGGGGAGAGACAAATAATAATTATGACATATCATATTGTCTTGTTTGACTGTGTGTTCTTATAACATACTTTAATATACTTATGCCAGAATACCCCAACATAGAACCTGTGGCCACATTATTAGGAATAGATAAAGCACTGTGTAGTCTGTCCTTCTTGTCATCCACAGCTCCCATGTTGCATTGCACTAACCCTAAGAACACACACCTATGTGCACAAGCAATATGCCCGGCTCTCACACACATGCACAGATCAGCCACTACAGGGCTATTCATCTGTCTGGAGTGCTGGCTTATGAAAGGTCAGCCTTTGAGTTATGACAGAATCTCCTGGCCACAACAAGCAGTGCGTGGGTGGCCCAGCCCTCAGTGTGCGATTGTGTGTGTTTGTTTGGGGCAGGCCCGTTATGTGTGTCTGTGCATGTGAGCGTGTTGCAGTCATATGGCAAGGGAAAGGTGGCACAGGGAAGAAAATGAGCATTGGGCGACAGAGGAAGATGTCTGAAGAAACAGTTTACCTCAGAGCGTGTGATCGAAAAGGACAGCTCTAAAAGGAAGACAAATAGAGTGAAGGCTCGTAGGATTGAATATGAGAAGCAGAGAGATACAGGGAGGCCAGGAAAGGTTAGAGACATGCCAGCAGAGATTGGCATGAATGAAAGATGGCGAGCTGTGTACTGTATTACTTGGGGAATATTGTGTCCTGATACTGTACAAAAAGATACTGACTGATAAAACGTTCTTTGTTTTTTAAATGACTTCAATTGTCCAAATCAAACTTAAAAATTTGTCAAACCGACATTTTTATATTTTGATGTTTTGTAGAGCTGTCTCTTTCAAGGCTTTCCAAGCTTGTACAGTAAGTTTGCTAAAGTTTTTGCAACTTTAGGATGCCCTTCCTCACATAATCCTCCCCAAAATTACAATGTGGTTCTTTTTGGCTAGATTCCAGAAGCTCCTTGTAATGATGAGCACTATGAAAAGGGAATGGGCATCGAACCAAGTGTGACCCATATAGCCCTGACTGAAATTTCAACCCATTTAGTTTATTATTTTGCAGCTAAAATAAAAAAGGCAACAAAAGCATATTTGTTCTTAATCGTATCATGCTTGTGTGTGAGGGAAGCCCGGGAGAGGTTATGCCAGGAGAGACCGTAGTTTGGCACACGGGACAGGGGCCAAATGGAAAATGATGAATTATGATTATTAGTCTGTTATTACATGTGGGTATTTCAGACTATGTGAGTGTGGGTACATGTGTGTGCGTACATCTCTGGGTGTGTGCGCGTGTGTGTGTGTGTGTGTGTTGGCAGCGGAGGAGGCACAGATGCTGCCTGCGCTCCATGCCTACTGCTTTACGGCCTTCTGCGGAAATGTTGCTTTGCCAACATTAGCTTCCCATCCTCAGCCAATCACACGGCCGGGCCCATGAAGGAGCACACTTAATGCAAACACACACTGACATACATTTAGCAGCACACATAGATTCCATAATGAAAGATGAGGGCAATAAATGGAAAGTGTGTGTCACCAGTGGTTCTGTTCATTAAGGCTCAGAACAGTGTGTGCCTGTAATCAGTGGGTGGCTTTTCAAAGACTTAACTGACACACACACAAGCTCACACAGTCACACAAATACACTAAAAGATCCAGGAGAGGACACGTTATGTCAGCTAATATAAAGCAATTCCAACCTCTGAACTTTTTTTGACTTATAGCAGTATTCCACAGTGAGAGCTCTGCATACCAAATGGACCGACTCCACCTCACTGAGCCAAAGTTTTCTAAAAGTCCTGTCCCCTCTCATTTACCTTGAACAGCGCCTAAAGCCAGCCTCACAGACTCTCTAAAGATCACTTTTATTTAATATGAGCCTGTCACCACTGCTGCCTCAGCTGTTTTACTCCATCCCCAAATGGACAGGGAGCATTGTGGCTCAGCCGAGCATGACGCCACACTGACGGATGCTCAGAAAGACTGGTATATCTTGTACAGCACAAATTCAAAGTCATTTAGATTCATATTATGGCTAAATGGTCTCTGTTTCATTGGGGTTTCATTGTATCAGTCAATGCCTCATTAGCAGTGGCCAGTAACTATGACAATGACCGGCAGTGACCAATGTTCAGAAGCTAGTAGTGACCCATGACCAGTGACCAGAGACCAGTGACCAGTGACCAGAGACCAGAGACCAGTGACCAGTGACCAGTGACCAGAGACCAGTGACCAGAGACCATTGACCAGTGACCAGTGACCAGAGACCAGTGACCAGTGACCAGAGACCAGAGACCAGTGACCAGAGACCAGTGACCAGTGACCAGAGACCAGTGACCAGTGACCAGAGACCAGTGACAAGTGACAAGTGACCAGAGACCAGTGACCAGTGACCAGTGATCCGAGACAAGGAACCAGTGACTATTGACTACTGGTCTTCATTGATTGTTGAGCAGTGACCAGAAACCTTCTGTGAAAGGTTACTCATATTAAATTCACTGAAATCATGTATCTGCACTAACTCCCTGTGGATGCATATAGATATTTCTGGGATATTTTTATCTTAGAATTGTGCTCAATCATCAACTTCCTGGAACTATGATCTGCATCCACATCATAAGTTCAAGTGTCAATGTATGTAGGAAGCTTCAGATACAAGCATCAGGAGGAGACATGATTGTGGCAAAGGCAAAATTAGTTGGGATGCACCCACTCATCTTACAGAGATGAGTGGGTGCCCATCCACCTGGGCATATCCTGTGTGCATTGTGGTTCAAAAGAGAATAAAGAATGATCTGATAAAAACTGTGAGCCTGTCTGTGTGTGTGATGTCGTCTTTACAGGTTTAACTTTACATTGATAACAATACTTTATCTATCTATCATTAGCAAGGAGAAGGTGGACCCCCTATAGGCTCCATAGTTTCCTGCATACTCCTGCATATAGGGTTTGCATAATAGGATTTTTTCAGCTCTATCTCTGTACATTTTAATGTGTACCCTACGCCAGGCCCATAAACTAGGACAGGCTCCAGCCTCCTACAGCGGAAAAAGCAGAAAAATAAAGTTCAGCAGTCCAATGTACATGCACACAATAACAAAAGTATTGTTTTGTGCGCTGGATTCCATCTCTAAACCCGGATTTAAAAACTGAGAAGGTATTTATAAAAAAGGGAAGAGGTTAAAAGATGAAAACAAGTGGAGTGAGTCACCGAGATCGAAAGTAACGCTCGAGAAAGAAGGGGGTGGAATCGCTCGGAGGGAGGGGTGGATTCACAGGGCACTCAGGGAGATAGTGCACACACAAGCGCAGGGGAAGCAGTGAGCAAGAAAGATAAAGAACCAGCAACAGAGCAAAGCAGATGAAACGCTGCTGTTCGAGGAAGTGAGGAGGAGAACACAAGGAGAGGGTGAAGGTTGAGAGGTAGACAGACGGATCACAACCCGAGTTTCGACTGGCCCGACAGCTGTGAGAGCACAATTTGATACTGCGGCAAACACACACACACACACACACATACGGAGATGGATACATGCACACGGGGCCTCGTCCACATGCTCTCACTATCCAAAAGAGCCACATTACGCATGAAATATTAATGGTCTAAAGCAATCAGCAAAAATTGAGATGGGGGCAGAAAGAGGAGGGAGGGCAGAAAGAGGAGGAGGGGGGGGGGGGTCAGGGAAACTAAGACATGTGGAAAACAATATGTCTATTTGTAAGTCTAGACAACAAAAGTGATCCACTAAATAATAATAACTCCGAATCATCACTTTTCTACCTGGAGCAGGATTGTCCCACACGACAATCCAGAGATTGATTTGAGTTCCCTCTCAAATATGTGTGGATTACCACTTTGACCAATAGTAATCGAGTTTTACTTTAGTCCCTCCCCTGACCTCTACAGACTACAGACAACCTACTTTACATCATTGAACAGGCTCAGGAAGTCAGTTTTAAGCATTGTTTTATTTATTTTAGGTCACACATAAGTCATATATCTATGGCTAAACCAAGAGGCTAAACGAGCAGGACTAAATTACTACAAAATAAGGGCTAAAACTGGACTAAACTAGTTCTAAAAACCAAAAATATGTTATCTCTGTGGTATTTATTGCATGTGTTAACAAAGTCGGGTCATGCACAGTGCCTAAAGGCCCCGCCTCAGATCCACTAACAATAAATACATTTTATATGAGTGCATGTAGTGAGCGTGAGTGTTTATCTTGCTGTTCCAAATGCAGGAGCGTATTTCTCATTCTCGAGCTTGCCGTTGCGGAGTCTCAATAAATCATTAATGAATAATTTTCACAGGTGAGAGCGTGTGCAGAGGAAGAGCTGCTAACAAAACACTGTCTTCCTCTCGCTAAATGCTAATGTTTTTCCCGAATGAATTATATGTCAATGGTGTGTCCGTCCACGCTCGTGCTGCTTATGTGTGCCCAATGATAAAGCACAAAGAGTCAGATGTGTTTGTTCTCTTAAGCACCTTTCTGGCCCTTAAAAGCTTTAGGTAATAACACCATCCATCAGCGGATTGTGACCACGCATGTGCACGTGAAAAGTGCTCAACAGAAAGGTCACCACCGGGAGGAGTTGGAGGAGACGCAGGAGGTATTGCTTCACCACAGGGGTTTAATCAGAATGGAAAAATATGGCAGCGTGTACACAAAGACACACACACCTAGGACATGGGCATCAGCAGAGTACATGCATTAGTGCACAGCAGTGACTCCCGACTAATGAAGAGGGGAGACACTGTGGAACGGTGTATCCAGGCAGGTGTGAGAAGAAATAAACAAATAAGCCGATCCACGCTGTCAAGATTAAAGCACATTCATTACACACTTAATCTGATGGCTTCAACCAGCGACTCCTTTCACAGCTCTCTATCAAACAAGATAATCTTTCCCCGGAATAAAACTTCTATCAACTTTCAGCCTTTCAGTTCCTTAAAGTTGTAATGGCCTTCACCGCCGAGCATCCTCACAAAGACATGAGAAATTAGGAATTCCCCTTACAATAAAGTGATGGAGTTATGATGAACGTCCTTGAAACTGTTGTGAAAGACATTATTCCACACATCTGAACCTATATTGACTGTTGTGCTGTCAAAATTGATTTTTAACCGTCTTATGTTTTGTTTCTTGATAGCATATTGTTATATCTTTTTACTTAGTGGAGCACATACCACTACTTTTTATCAGAAATCTATTTTACCGCACACAAAACTGTGACAGATGGTTCTACTTCTAAAATAGTGATATGGACTCCAGAAAGTTTTATTAAAATGTCTAACCAAATGTTGTTCGAATCTAACAAATTTGGCTTCGAGTTCATTGCCTGTATATCATTTATTTCAAACTTGTCGTTATGAGGGAAGAACAATGTTGTACTGTGCAACTTATAAACTCTGACAGTCATCCAGCACAGCATCTGGCAGGTTGACAGTTGTGTAGGCCTGCCCCCTTTAAGTATTTGGCAAAATGAAATTGAGGGAATAGCATTGACTTGAATCCAAAAGTATCAAGTATAGGGATAAAAAATGTAGTCATCTTCATCAGAAGCCAAATTCCTGGAAAAATCCACTACCCACAAGAGGCTCTAATAAAAACCTTGCCATCACATCTCAGGGCAATCAAGTTGAATCTGCAGAAAGCATTCAGTGTTGCAGTAAATGTTGCTGATTAATGAACTGATTAATGAATAGTTTGGGGGCAGCGGTGGCTCAAGGGGTAGATCGGGTCGCCCACTAACAGAGAGAATGATGACCTATACTGCTGTTGAGTCACTGGGCCTATATGTATTAGTGTAACTGTTGTTTTGTTTTGGCTTAGCACCACCTGTGTGTGATTGTGGAGTGACTAAATGATGTAGGTAATTGTCAAGGTCATGAGTGGCCAGTTATTTTTTCTTCTTCTCCAAAATGCATCTTACTATTTCGGACTAAAGGTCTTCTTTCAGAGATGAACTACAAAGTAAATGAAAAACAAACATGAACATGCGATAACAAAATAAAGGTGAAGTGTAAAGAACTGTTTCAGGCCTGGTCTTGTCTATGCCAGCATGCTTGTTATTCTGATGATGGAAGGAAAGCAGGGAAAGAGGAAAAGCTTCCTGATCTTCATTAAGAATGACTCAGCTGCTTTTTGAGTCTGTCAGCGTTTCCTGAGCTGATGACGTTCCAGGGGTGCTGCTGCTGGGGGAGCTATTCAACGCACCAATTGAGAGTTTAAAACTGAGGCTGCCACTGCCTGAATAAAACTATTATTGCTGCGTGTGCATGCTGAGGAAATAGGGAGGAAGTGAGGGCGCATATACTTGTGTCTTCAGGTGTGGTTTAAAAATAGAAGTGGACTTATTCTTTCAAGAGAATTTGCATAGCTGTTGAATAGCCATTACCGCTGTCCAGAGCCTCCAAAGGTAGGTCCATTCACCTACCAAGAGCAACTTCCTAATTAATCATTAGTCAATCATAGTATAGCTTGTTACAGCAATGACCTCTGGGAAAAGGTTTTGCCAATTTCGGTCTGTTGTTTGGTCAGTTATCAAAATAACCAAAAAAAGGCCAGTAAAGAGCCAGGGAAGACAGTTTTTGTTGGAGATCAAAAATGCTTCTTGCGGGATACAGCCAGAGATAAAAGCTCAATCTTCAGCTCAGTGCAGAAACAAAGATTAGTTATAGTGAATTTATGGAAATCATTGTCAGATAACGTTTATGTCTCGGTGGATGTGGCATTTACCATTTTGAGCGAGTGTAATGTGCTTCAACTCAAATTACAGATATTTCAGCATAATTTATTCATTTTCAGCCCCTTGTTTTGTTACATCTTCCTGGAAGTCATGTCTTAGTAGCTATGCTGGGCATAAGGAGAGAAAACCCTTGTGAGGCAAGCAAGGCATACTCTACAGACAGGAGACATTCAGACCTACAGTCTTTCAAACTACACGAGGAAGCTGGATTGCCCAGAGAGAACCATCGACTGCATGCTGTGAAGTGGGAGGGAAACCACTCTGCCAAACTGCACCCCTGTTTCACAATCATTCTCAGATTCAGCCTGGCATCAGTGTTCAAGTGCACTCCAGGAAAACAAACCAGTTAGTATCACAAATGTTGGTGCGATAAAGTTTGTTTCTTTCACAAAGTTTGTGAATGGGCAAACTTCACTGCAGAGAGAGAAAGGTGCAGTGAGTACTAGCCACAAAACTACAGCTGTATGACTGACCAATGATCTACGTTTATAAAAATACAATTATATTTAGAGATATATTCAGATATATTCATAAAGACAAACACTGACTCACGTTCATGCTTCTTCATGCACTTGGCAAAGGTTTGTTAAAAAAGCGTGAGGTTGATTGGAAGATTTAGTTTTGTTTGTAGCAGCAGGACTTTAAATGTTATCGTACAATAGCAATGACATTTTCAGGGGCAAGTGAAGGGCAAGAAAGCCCTGCTGATCCAGGTCACTCCCCGAGGCAGGCATTTTCTGCATGATTCTTTACCATTTTACAAAGAGGAACATTGACACATTATTGTAGGTCTTTCTGAAAAGGGTAAAGTGTAGATTTCTAACTTTATTTTGTGTATGTTTTATGTTTTTCATTAAAATATCCTGGTTATTTGATTGGTAGCACTGCATTTTGAATACATCCACCAATTGCCCAAAACAAGACCTCAGCAACTGTGTGTAAAACACTTTCTGATACAAACTTTGATCTGTGTTATTCATTACTTGTAATTTATCTTAAATTCATTGAATCAGTTTATTTGCTGGCATCTCACAGTATCGTTCCAGTCATCTACTTCCTTGACTGTGGTTAAATCTTGTTCGTACTCCACAATTTGTAGAACTGAGCCGCATAAAGTATTGACATCCACTTTGTACCATGATGCTGACAGTTCTGTTCAGCATTACAGATGCCTTTTTTATTCCCCTCCGCAGCAAAGCAAAGCTGGATTGCCATGCATTAACAAAACAAATGGGCACTGTGTCGGATCAAGAGGGATTCAATTTTTCTTCCATATTTTTTCTGAGAGACATCAGAGCCGAGCCCATTGTGTAAGCCTGACTGTAAAGAGTCAGGGAATATTTGAAACCTTGCTCAACGTCTTGTAGGAAAAAGGAATAGGCAGGGAAGAAATGGCAACATCTTTATAGACAGCATGAGTGAGAGTGAGGAGGGAAGCCTTAGAGAGGGGTTCAGTAAAAAGATGAAGGATCCACAGGAAATAAAGCAGTTACCGGCTCAGCGTGAGTGTGTGCGGGTGTGCATGTGTGTGTGTGTTGCATATACACACACTCAGGGCTTATCCACTTTTATGTTGTTTCCAGATCTGACAGGTGGGTAAAAAGCTATAATGGGGAAGGGTACATGCTGTAGGACTAGGCCACAAGCAGATCTTCAAACACAGCCAACACAGAGGGAAAACTGAAATAGAATGTAAGTCTGTATTGCTGGGTTGTAACCACGTGACCCGAAATCCAGATGGTGGAGCAGGAAGTGCTTAACGCCGATTCAGAACACTGCGTGATGGAAAAGAAAAATGTCTCAAAAACAATATAGGGGCCTGCACAGAGATGTTATTTACAAAAGATTACTCAAAATATGACCCGGATACATCGCAGTTCATAGAAAAGTAATTTATCCACAATCTGCAACTTAGACTTTTCTGTGAGTTTTCTAAAACGGTCACACTTTATTTTACATTGCCCTTAACTACATTCTATCTACCTCATTAAGTACAATGTACTACACTGCGTAACAAACTGTAATAACATGTAACTACTTTGTACATACAGAATGGTTAGGGTTAGGGTTAGGGTTAGGGTTAGGGTTAGGGTTAGAGTTAGAGTTAGAGTTAGAGTTAGAATTAAAGTTAGAGTTAGAATTAAAGTTAGAGTTAGGGATAGGATTAAAGTTAGAGTTAGAGTTAGAATTAAAATTAGAGTTAGAGTTTGAGTTAGAGTTAAAGTTAGAGTTACATTTAGAGTTAATGTTAGAGTTAGAGTTAAGGTTAAAGTTAGAGTTAAAGTTAGAGTTAAAGTTAGAGTTAACATTAGAGTTAAAGTTAGAGTTAGAGTTTGAGTTAGAGTTACATTTAGAGTTAATGTTAGAGTTAGAGTTATAATTGAGCATTTATACAGCGTTTATCATTCAGCGTCTTCTTCCTGACCCCCATCTCCTTTTCATGGCACTGGCTTGACGTCTGCTGCAGCCCAGCATATAGAGGCACATTTGAAGTGTGTGTGTGTGTGTGTGTGTGTGTGTGTGTGTGTGTGTGTGTGTGTGTGAAATGTGTACCTGTAAAGTAAGTCCAGTTTGGTGTGTTTGCATGCAAGTGAAATAAGATATTGAAGACAGTTACAAGGCAGCCATTTTTCTTTCTCTCCTGTACTTTTTTATTTGTGTGAGATTTATCGTCAGTGCCATAACAGCCTCATTCCCAGAACCATTACACTGCATTAGACTGTATATGTGTATGCAATGAATCACAATATTTTGAGTTAATATGTAATGTTTTCTCAGTGCCTGCTTGGTTTTGAAAACACATTTAAAATCACCACATCACAAATAAATAACCACGTTTTGTACCTGCACTTATCACACACCAAGATCCACTTTAGTTCTGCAGTGATGTCCCAAAGATGTTTTGCAGAGATATTAAATTGAGCTATGATCACTGTTATTAGATGATGGCAAGTTCAAGTCAGACTAAGTATTCATTATATGAGACACCCTATAGGTTGTTGTTGTTGTGAAGCAATGAGCAATTTACTATGTCTTTGGTACAGAGGTGGGTTTTACTCACTACCATTTACTTGAGTATCTTTAAGTTACATTTAGAGTAAATGTGCTCTTCTAAACTGGTAACACACCCAGTCACTAGTTAGGATTTTAACATAAGTATATTTCTGGTGAAGATCAACTGGTTTTAATGTATTGCTCACATTCTGATATACCAGAGACATGTTATCATCTGACAGTCCCATTGTGAATTCAGAAGCATGGCAGGTACAGCTAGTGCTGCGTCCTTACTGACCTGAGGATTCCCACAGAGGATTGGTAAAGCCCCTGCAATCATTCCACTTTCTCCGGAGCTGAAGTAAATCTCTGAGGAACATCTACAGTGGTCACAGGCACAGAGCTGCCTCTTTGTTCTGGACAAGAACGGACTGTCTCTGGTTTGTTCTCAGAGAAACAACAATGTAACTTAAAAGCTATTTGGGTAGATAAAAAGTTAGTATTCATTGTTCATGCGATCACCTAATATTTTCTGCAGAGACAAACGATCTTGTTTATGAAAAGTTATTTTGACACACAGTAAATTTCTGAATATGTATTTGTACTTTGAGAGTGCAAGCTTCCACCAAGGACTTGATATCTGAACCTTAGTTCAGGGGTAAATGCTGTTGATATATTACAATTTTAATGAATCTACTTAAACCAAACATTTGTTCCTTTATGGAACATTGTGGGTGTTGTTTCTGAGGTCTATCTCACAGAATTCCTAGCCCTATACTTTGGCCACTGTTCTGCAAAAACCTTATTTCTGGGGCCATTACTAAGATTGTTTAAACATTTGTAAATGATCTTGCTAACAGACAAACTAACCAACTAACAAACCAAACAAACAAAAAAGTAGACCAACATAGAAAAGTGGTATATGCTCTGAACACACCTGACTCATAGAGGAAATGATTTAGGTCAAAAATAGTAACTGTAGAGACGCGGTAAGACAATACTATACATAGTACCTCCAACACTTATCAATTTATATCACATTCTTTCAGCTCCAGTCTGTGTTGCCCTATGCTCGGTTACTTCCAGGATTGACATATTCAATAGTTTAAGTAGCCCTATGACACACACCGCTGTCCTGCTCTGGGAACACAAATGAGCTGGCCTCTTTACAGCTCTATTACAGCTCCTGTCTCATGTTCCTTTGAAAAGATATCACCATGCTCGTTAGTATGCTCCACTGCTATTCCACCTTATTGAGCCTTCACTGGTGGCTGACTTTAATTTCATTTGTATGTGAATGACTGTACATATTTACTGTGCTGGTATTGTTGCACATATAAAAAGCCCCTGGCCTTGATTCAATGGTGGATTGTCCTGGTACGAAAGATGTAAAGAATACAAAAAGCAAAGACTCAAAGATAGACAAGTGAAATCCAGGGGAGTTTAACGCTGGGCTTAAGCCACTCAAGTGGACTCAACTCGTACAGATAAAGGGAAGGGCATTGATTTAATGTGAGCCTCACAAAAATGTTTAATGGTCTCTAAATGCAGTTTTATATGGGGCCATTTTAAGCTTTTTGGTGGATTTCCGAAGCGTTTTACGATTTGAATATCATACTAACTGAAAAGGTAAGTGCATTAATCTTTAAGGCCCTCTTTACCCCTGCTGGACACACCCACTTCCCTACATAAGCCAATTATGCAATCGAAAATATTAGCAAGATTTTATCTGCCTACAAAAAAATTATAAAACCAAATGTTTTAAGGTAAGTAGTATTAAAGGATAGTGAGTAGCAAGATGGCCGCTGTTGATTTCAATAAATTTTGCTCAATTGCGCATGAGGCGAAAACAGTTCTTTACTTCTGCGATACTTCAGCGATACTTCCGCAATACTTCTGCAATACTTCTGCGATACTTACGCGATACTAACGTGATACTTACGCGTTATGGAAGTCATCATTTCCACTTTTACTTCCGTGTACGCGGCCCATAGAGCAGACGCACTACAGCCCTCGAGCCCCCGCCCTCGTGTACACAGACCGCGTAGTCCGTTCTGACTGATCAGCGTGACCCCAAAAACATTAAAAGCTAACAGAGAACAGAGAAAAAGTCTATGATGTAAAAATAGAGAATAAACACCACCAAATCTGACCATTTTGGAAGTTGTAGGTGCCCTAATAGCTGAGCACTAGGCGTTTATTTTTGCATTGCAGTCAATGGGAGATATAGTTTTTTTGCTGCAGTACCACCGAGTGGCCACTACGCATTTTAGCATCAAGGCAGAGGGGGCAGTGTCTTATCCTGATATTAAAATAGATCCATGCTCTAAAGTCACCTCTTTGCAGATGAGAGAGCAAACCGCTTTCATTTAGTTGATATGGCTTTGGTTTTCTGTGAAGTACACTAATAGTGCTGAAGTCATTAAGGCATTGATGCAGTACATTTTGCATCACTACAAGATATGAAAGGAACTAATGGGAGAGGCTCTCATTAGTAAATGCCTCAACAACTGTTTGACTGGGGAGAGATTGGACCACACTGAAATTTTAAGTGGGAAATCTTACTTCTGACCTGGACCGAAAAGCATGGTAACATTAGTATGATTTTTAAGATATGCAAACCAATGGCAAACCACTGTATTCTGTTACATTTGTCCCAACCGTTTGGTCATTGTTATGTGCTGAGAATGCAGTTTTATAGGAAATAGTGCAAAGACCGGCTTGAGAGGCTGTGAATGACACATTTGCTGTCAACGTTACATGCAATAGAGAGATATGTATTACAAGAGAGCATGTATGAGTATCATTACAGGACATCTTCACAAAGCTCTATGTCAGCAAAGAGGTCAGTAACATGAAGAAGGACATCATAGTCTGCACAATAATGCACTTACAAAAGACTGTGTTAGGCAGTTCACTGGAATGAATAGCGAAGAAAGATCCGTGAGTGATCTTTTAAAACTTAAATACATCACATAGTTGCGATTAATCTGATACAATGGGGGTCAAAATAGTTCTATTAAATTCTAATTCATGGTACATTCTCACATATACTGCCTGCTGTGAGCGAGGCTGCTGTGTGAAGACTTACTTTTAGTCTTTTTCCTCAAGTTGACAACATCAGCCTGAATCTGTCAAAAGGGAGAGCAGGGGCGTAACATCAGGCAGTGCAGCCAGTGCAAGTGAACCGGGGCCCAGGAGATAAAGGGGCCAACTGAGGTTTAAATCAGGTCCAAACCAGGACTAATCATGATTTAGACCTGAACTAAACATTGCCCAGGTCTAGACCCAAACAAAACCAAATCTAAACCTTTAGAACAAAACTACCCAAGGGTCTAAATCAGGACTAAACAGAGTCCAGATCATCTATCCATCCATCCATCCATTTTCTTTCACTTATCCGAAACGGGGTCACGGAGGCAGCAGTTTAAGCAGGGAACTCCCGCCTTCGACCACAGCCTGATCCACATTGCACCATGGTACCTCCCGCGGGTGGTGGGTCCACGGGAGCCAGATCATCTAATCCAGACTTATTACATGAGCCCATTGAAATTGCTATAATCTGCACTGGGGCCCCACATTATCAAGTTATGCCACTGGGTCAGAAGCAAAATGATTTCTATCAAGAATCCATGCATTATATATTGAAACAGCTACTTTTGCTGTCTTTACAAAAAGACTTTCAGTTCAGAAACAGATAGTAGACGCTCTCCCCAAAAGTCTTCTAAATGAGGGCGGCTCATAGAGTTCCTGGTTTCTTGCGTTTCAGATGTGACTTGTACAATCAATAGCAACACAAAAGCTGAGTCTGTCCTCGCATGTGGAGCTCTTACGCGGTAGCCCTTTCTCCAACTCATTTGTTATTATCTTCAGCCAATGTAAAATTAAGCTCTATTAAAAAAAAAATGAGATTATATTTGCATTATACATTAAAACATTATCACTCAAACATGCATGAAGACAGTTATGCACCCATGTGGCCCCGCCATTCGACACGGTGAAAACATCCTTAATGAGAAACGGAAACTTGAATTGAGGAGATTAGAGGGCATTACACAGTGAATTTGTGTCTTAACACCGAGCTTCGAATAGAACAGACTCGTGTGAGAGATCTCGACGTGATAAGTCGCAAAGTCCCATTTACATTTTGGGTTAGTCATTTTACTCACAGTGTATTAACGATAACAAGATTAGTTAGCACTGCCACTGTGCCATTGCATTGTGGGACATCTTTCTACATTATAATGAAAAGTACTTTTGTATCAATATTCATTCCTTCAGATTTACTATGGCCTTTGCTTTAAAATTAGACATGCTATCTTTAATGAGTTAGCTTAGTGATTTCAACTCAGAAGTTATACCAATTAAATTTCTGAACTAATTGTTCATCCATCCATCCATTTTCTTCCGCTTGTCCGAAACCGGGTCGCGGAGGCAGCAGTCTAAGCAGGGAAATCCCACCTTCGACCGCCACCCAATCAACATTGCACCATGGTTCCTCCCGCGGGGGGTGGGTCCACGGGAGGGCCTGACAGTGTGTGCACGGGCGGGGACTGATTGTTCATTGTACCATAAAGACTGTCTTGTCTTCTTACGGCCATTTTTTTTTTCATATTCTTTAGGGGTTGTCTATTCCAACAACTATGAGCCCTAAGTGGGGTGGGCCTGTACACAGTTAGTCACAAGGCTGACACTTAGAGACCATTTACTCTCACATTTCTTCGCCGGGAACAACCCTCGATCAGATACAAAGCTCTTCAAATTGGTTTATGTGTTTATCATTTGAAACTAATAGAGTAACTTTAATGGAAGATCAACTTAATTTTACAGTGTAGCTATAATAATTTCATCAGATGGTAATTTTCTTTGGTTCAAACTTGCAGGGATTGTTTTCTATACGATTGTATGTAATTAAGTTATCATCAAATATTTATGAATTGAACAAATGGCTTGTTTGTTATTTGGCAGTCACTGGTGCAAACTCTGCTAAATACTGCATGGCCTTATATCACATCCCAGTGGGCAGGTGGTGAAGCTGTGATCTTTTTTGTGGTGGCATCAACATTGTAGGCCTTAAGGCTAGAGCAGATGTCAAGCCAGGTTATGTTTCTCCAAAGAACATGTTGTCTTTAACTAGAGCACACACAAGCATGTCTATAAGCACACACCCACAGCCCGTTCACTTTTCATTCAATATGCAAATTCAAACTGCACTTCATTTGCTGATGAAAGAGGATTCATGCTCAATTATATCTTAATGGCTTGGATATAACAGGCCAACAGATTTAGTATATTGGATGATTTTTCTCCCATTAGGTCAAATCTGACATAAATGTCGTGAATCAATTGAGGTAAAAGTCGAGTGACCTGACCTGCAGCTCGTCTCATAGTCACACGAACATGCAAGGCCCTTTCTTCGCTCAAACTTTTATGTCTTTCTTCCCCAGATGCTCACATAAAGGCCTAAGGCACAGACGCACACACATAGCACAAGGTTACGTTGTGATTGATTGAAGAGTAAATCAAGCATGCATGGGTCAACGACAGAGAGCGTGGGTGCACTTAGAGCAAACATAGAGCGGTGTCTTCATTTAGGGCCCTACACTTACAATGCATTTACTATAGTCTTGAACTTGAACACATGTTATACTTGGCCTTCAAGCTGTCTTGAACTCTGTTTTTGGTTTTATTTGAATGCAAACTGAATCATTGTCATTATGTTGTGAGGATCATTTTTTTTTATACTATTGAGAACGCACAGACATGTGTATAGTTAGTATCCCTGCTCAGTTCAGACTGCTGATGAGTCATTTTGTTTTGTATGAATGTGTTATTGTACTGATAGTCAGAAAGTTACAGTATGGCTACCACATCTCTGTCAATCTGTCCCATTTTTTAAACACTATTCAAAGTTCCTCTTGACAGTGATGTCTGTTCATCAGTCCTGACCAGATCCTTGTTCCAGGAGTTTTATTTTTGTTCACTCAGGTCTCATCGTCGTGACTTGGTCTCATTTGTGTAGACAGAAAGAAATCAGAAAGAGCTCCTGTTCTCTGCCAGACACAACACTCCAGCAGAAGGAGCCATACAGCTACAGCTTGAGAAATTATAAATGCAGAGGGAGAGCCGAGCAGAGCAGTGGCGTGGAAGCCTGGTACTGTTCAATACAGCAGCAGAGCAATGCTGCAATGCGCTCCTCGGAGCATGGCACTCCACTGAGACACACACAGACACAGACACAGGCCGTGTGTGCTGGGCTCATACAGTTAGTCAGCCGTGTTTGTGGGGGGGCTCATACAGTTAGTCAGAGGAGGTGTGAAGGCCAAACAGCTCCCTCACAGAAGGGACACCATTCAATCTGTAGTAAATCACACTATACACGCTTGTATTGGTTTGTATATGGGCTATTCATAAAAGAATTATAGTGTCTAAATTGTGTCTTATAGCCTGGAGCAGGTCTATTGGACATGTTGTAATGTATTGTTTTGTTCATTCATCTATAGATAAAATAGGCTATTTGCTGGGGCTATGGGCCGTATGTGATACCTATAAACGTAGATCTATATAGGCTACGGACCCCATAAATTTGAATGCTTACTGTCAATAATTATGATGAGGGGGAACCCAGTATGGTTTTCAAATAGTTTTCTTCATACCAGTCCTACAGCTATACATATAGTGCATGGTTGTGTTGCGTGTTCGTTGAAAGTATGGCAGTACTTCACATAAAGGTGGTATTACAGTAACATTTTGCGCGTGTACAGTATCCATCTCCTTCAGAAAAACACTGAATGGAGCGTGACTGTCCCGGGTAAAACAGCTGCTGCAGCAAAAACCTGACTGAGCAGTGACTGACTGGTAGCTATTAAAGCCATGGTGCCGCTTTTCGCTCCTCTTTTGTCCATTGTGTGAATATTGTGAACAAAGATATTCTCCCACCAGGAGCTGTCAGCGGACCGGGACACAGAGCCATTTAATCTCGCTGTATGACAGGACAAGAGGGGATGGGATGGAGGAGAGGTGGGGGTGAGGTCTGCCCCCGGTATAACCGACACACACACACGCAGTAAAAGAGGCTGCCTCTCCCGTTTCAGCTGAGCGCTCGATTTACGCGCCGGGGCGAGTGTTGCAGTGGAGTCAAAGAGGGAGAGACTATACTGCAGCATCGCCAAAGACCTACAACAGCATCAGCAGCAGCAGCAGCAGCAGCAGCAGTCCCGAGCAGTGCAGGTGAAAAAGCCTGAGGAGGAGGAGGAGATAGAGCGAGGAAGTCAAAGTGAGAGAGAGAGAGAGAGAGAGAGAGAGAGAGAGAGAGAGAGAGAGAGAGAGAGAGAGAGAGAGAGAGAGAGAGAGAGAGAGAGAGAGAG
>JAVQKC010106032.1:0-10932 GCA_036025475.1 Philypnodon macrostomus | reverse complement strand
CAGACGTACGGGGCAACGTACGGGGCAGACGTACGGGGCAGACGTACGGGGCAGACGTATGGGGCCGTTTTCGCCGATATACACCTTGCTGTCGGGGACGACAGCACAGGCCTAGTTTAGTTGTGGGTATGTTCTATGTGGGACTTTGGACACCATATATTTTCTGCAGTTTGAGAAACACTGCCTTTAAGGTAAAGGTTACATTTTATTTAGTTTTTCTCTTTATAGTTGAGTGTAGGCCCCATTCAAAAGCCAATGTAAAAGATGGGAGTAAACTTCAAAGCTAAAGTAAATCTGCATTTGAAGAGAGTGACAGGTATGGGGCCAGGTCTGTTTACAAACAAACATCCTAAATCTGAACTCATGTGGGATTAGCCAAAGACAAAAGGGTTCTTAAGGACTGAGATACCTGTAGCTTGTAGCGTTATAATAGCCTTGTGAGCTGCTTCCTGATGTTTCTCTAAAAGTTAACACAATGGTTGGTAGAAGTCTATAAAGAAATCCACTGTACATGACTGCAAAATGAAACCTGACCGCACTAAACTTAGCTACAAGGTAGATTACACAAATGAAATATAGAAAGTGCTATATCCTTTTTGTGGTTACTGTTAGGATAAAAATTACTGAGAGAGTGTGGTATAATCATCTGCAGGCGTTCTAAGAAGAAAACGCTAGAATTGTTCAATGTTACACAGGAAGCCTATTTCCAGTTGCGAACGCAGTATGGATGGTGGATCCTTATGGTTTAATTATGTGAGAATGAGTAGCTACAGGTTGTTTTAATTACTGTAAATAACACAACAAGTGAATCACATCGGTGGCTTTGAGATAAGCAGACTGAGCAGATGAAACAGGTTGAGCGCAGAGTGAAAAAAATCATACCAAAAGGCTCGCAGTTTGTTTGTATGTACTTTAATGACAGAACAACACAACATTTCTATTATGTGGAAATAAAACGCACACATGCAGATCAACAAAGACCTTCCTCCGCCCACACTCTCTCTATCGCTCTCTCTCTCTCTCTCTCTCTCTCTCTCGCTCTCTCGCTCTCTCTCTCTCTCTCTGACTGCACCTGTTCAACACACCTACACAAACACACAAATGTACCACACAAATGTACGCACACAACAATTATATTTTATGCATTTGTTTTTGTGCTGTCTCCTTGCTGTGGGTGTGTCCTCATTACTTGCAATATGGCTTGCATTTGAGGAACCCTTTTTGCAGCTAACATACAATTAACCAGTAAGTCATGAATCATTTAGCCCAAGATAGTAGAGTGCTCACTTCTACATATGCACACTATCCAGTTTATTAGGCATAGACCAATTTCTCTGCTCGTAAAGTCAAATCGCTATCGCATTATGCACATATGTTGAATAGTCTACAAACCTGATGAGATTCACACCAACCAAAAAAAGAGGAAGTGGTTGTTGGTGCTAAGAGAACCCTTTCAGGATACTCACACACACCATTTCTAGGGTTTATAGACGATGGTTTGAAAAAGAGACAACGATAAAGGCCCTTGCATCTGACCTGGCTATTTTTAGTATCATTCGCCCTGGGTTGCTGGATGTAGATGGTGTTCCGGATCCACACCTAAAACCAGCCAAAATCTATTTTAATAATAAAAATAATGCATATACTTTTCAGGACACCCAAAGATGCATTACAATTGCATTATTCATTCACTGGTGGTAAGGTACTTATATAGTTACAGCTGCCCTGGAGCAGTCTGACAGAAGCGTGGCTGCCAGTTTGCACCTCCAACCACCACCAATCACACAACCACATTAATTCATAGGCAAGGTGAGTTAAGTGTCTTGCCCAGGCACGCAACAGCAGTATGGGCTCGGACGGGGTGCATGAACCGACGACCCTCTGAAGCGCCTCCCCACTGAACCACTGCCTCCCCACATTTCTGACTTTTGTGAAACAATCTCTAATTTCTTATTATCTTTTTATCATACAAACATACCATACAAAGACCTGCAAAAACATCATCACCCAACAACAACAAACTTCAGTGGCAAATGGACTACCCTTGATGACTATGTGCATGTTGTAGAATGCTGTGAAAACATTGGATGCTAAATATACTCAAGTTTACTTCCTGCAACATACTGGACATGTCTTCTCTCCTCTCTATAAAACCTCATTCTCGATACGCCACAAAGCAGCAGCCCACACATATCGGTTCACAACATACATACAGTCAGAGTATGATCGGCCCTTCCCCCATCGATGCACATACATATATGCACCCCTCCCCTCTGAAAAAAAGGCATAATTCACTTCTACATGCCTCCTCCCCCCATGCACTCTTTCTCTCTATAAAACTCCACAGAAACACACACTAAACCACAACCAATAAAATGCAGCTGTGCACCGAAATACAGCCTAAATACACACCACACTAATGCATATGTTACACAGAAAAATGCACCCCCCTTTCGCTCAGTGCGGCTCTCAGATTTCCATGCATGAGCTTTTTTCCAACATAGTATCTGATGGCTGGAAATTGTAATGTACTGTAGCATTTGACTGATGTGTGTCTCCACGTGTTGGGGGATTACATTATAGATTCATAGCAATAGCAATACACTCCTCCAGGCAAAAGCTGCACGCAACCAGCCAGCAGCTCTGTAGGTGGAGGAGACCTAAGAAATATATGGTAAATGGTGTTAAGCAAAGGCATCAATTGCAATTAATGCATAAATGGGTTTGTGGCTAATGTATGTGATGTTCTGACGCTGTTGGTATTTTATGTATGATCTGTGGTCCGTGATGGAGTTCATACTGGCAAATTGGTGTGCTCAACCTGTCATTTGTGTGTGGCCTTGAGCCCCTTTAATTGTATCTGAAAATACATTGGCTTAAAGGTTAACCCCAATAAATGTTGCACATGCAGTATGTTGATTGAAAACCATTTTATTAAAGATAACCTGACCAAGGGCTAGTCTGTTTTACTTTACATTAAAACGTTGACTTGTTGGATTTGTATGTCTTTCTCAGAACAGACAAACTACACAAAAAGGTGTCATTTAAGAACAAAATCATGTCAGATCAAGATCTACATTTCAGATCAAGTGTGACTCAAGGCCAGTGACCTTTGAGTGAACTGTTGTGCTTCCACTACGGTCCCATACATGTTAAAGAGACAGTCTGTCATTTATGTGTTCGAAGATATTTTTAGAAATTACATTTACATCTGCAGTAATTCATCAAGAAAGTATGTATGTGGTTTGTAAGAAAATAATGGACCATGGGATAATATGCCAACAATGCATAAAAAGCTAGGATCCAATGAAACAAAACAAATGCTAAAATAACTCTCAACTATCAAAAAAGTAAATGGTAAATTGGTTCTCATTTACTCAAGTAGAGAGTCCCACAAAGCGCTTAATACCATTTTGCATATATTGCTGTTTTATACTGTATTTGAGCTTTTATAATAGGTTCAAAGGTGTTCATGTTTACCTGCACAATGAAATTCTTACTTTGCTGCCCGGACCAACAATAACATAGAAATAAAAATAGATAAATAATAAACTCTTTTATATAGTTTTTTTTTATTAAGTTTGATGTGTGACTCCAGTATACATTCCCTCTGCTGTGGTTGCTCATAGCTGTCATTGAGGTTCCTCTTCACTGCTTTTCAATTATTCACATTTGTATGAGGTGCAGCTTCACATTCCATACATCTAATGACTGAGGCTTTTATTTTGGAAATCTCTTTGTAAATGTGAAATGATGATATGCTGTCAAGGCCTGTCAGAGTTGGCCCAACTGGGACTACACCCCCTTTAGGGCTCTTGCATGAGTCTATGTACAATACAGGCACACTATGGGAATTTCTAATTTGATTACACGTATTACAAGGGAAGTTTCATTGATGTGTCATTTTGTGGTTGGGTTGTATTTTCTGTTGCTTCTTTTTGATTGGTTCAATATAGTAAATATATAGTAAAGTAATCAAACACTTAGGAAACCAGTGTAATTGTTATGTGTAGGATTTGGTGGCATCTAGTGGTGACTATGTGTTCTAAGCCTACACTACACATTGATGCACCAGAATCGATTTGACAACATAATCATTAGATTTGAAAATGCAACTTTCCTACCAGAAATGTATTGAACCCACATTGCTAACAATTAAATGTGTCTTCATCTAGGGTGAAATGCAGACTGCAAATGTTGGTATTATGGGCTGTCTAATATAAGAGGTGAAAGTAAGCAAAATAAATGTGGGTGGGATAGTGAAAATATGTCATCATAAGTTTGAAATGCTATAACATCCTTGAAACCCCTCTTTGGACTTAAATGTAACCAACTTTAAGCTTCACTGAACTCAATGAAAGTTGTATTACTGTTTCTACAACTGCCCTGAACTGTCCTGCACACTCCTTCATTTTAGTTGAGAATATAAAATGCAGACACCATATTTCTTTGAAACTTATTTGACTTATTTGACCTCTGTCAGTTTGTGGGTTTTTATACCATTGTTTAAACCTTAACCCCTTACATTCCTAACCCTATTACCAATAATTACTGGGCTAATCTGCAATGTATTACTATATTACTATTCTAAATACAGAATTATTTACTATGGTATTATATATTTATTACTGTTTATTACCACACTATTACCATTTTATTGCAGCCCAGAATTGAGTGTGTTGGCCAGGGGTTGTCGGATGGCCTATGCTCCATGCCGAGCTAAAGTAAGTAATTACCATAGTATTACGGTGCTGTAAAGTAAAGTGCAAACCAAAAATAGACACTCCACCTTTAACTCTATTCTTAACTACATTATTTAGCACCCAGTTTGAAACGGTCAGACCAAAACTTTGGCCCTTTGTCCAGAACAACACATTTCTATCTCCCTTCTCAGTAATTCTCCTCTTCTCAGCTCTGCCTTCACTTCTCACTCTGTCTATGATCTGACGGTCTCATGTTTGATGTATGTCAAGTCCACAGAATTCATTTGCACATTTTTAGCAGTGGGTTGATGCATCATTCAGGGCTATTTTTCCCTGCTGTCACTGTTTTACACCCAATCTCATTATTATTTCATACGGGGCTATTTATTATGCTACTGTACAGCACATACACACAGCACTGTACGTAACGACCCACACAGGCTTTGAGTGGCATGTCGGAGATGGATACAAAACTTGTTTAAACCTGAATTATTATCGTACATGCTATTAAAAATCTGATTTATGACCTTTCTGCATATAAATATCCTGGTCTATATATCATGCATTGCTAAAGATTTGTCCCTATATTATGAGTTGTTGATGAAGGTACAGTTACATAAAAGATATGCCAGATTCATTTATAATTTATTCTATGGATCGGAACTGTAAAGTGCATCACAACTCAAGTCTTAGGGAATTTCAATAATATTAAGTATATCATGGAAAATATGGTTATTACTTTATTTATCAGCAAGTATTTCTTAATATAGACAGAACGAGCAATGTCAATCTTATTATTTTATACAAATCCGAGGCTATTTTTTCATTTTATTTCAATGGTAAAAATGTTTTGTTAATAGTATATATTATATTATGTTATATTATGTAGATTAAAAAAAGTATCTGATTATCTGAACATTTGATCTGTTCTTTAATGTTGTTAGACTTTGTGGCTTAATGGATAGAGAGCATTTACACGAGAACCTGTCAATCCCTTAATCAAGATTTATAATGTTTTCATTCAGTTAATGGTACATTTGCTGTAACCTAATATGGACACTGTGCATTGTTTTGCACTGTCACTATCTCTGATTCACCAAGAGGATGCAAAGGGAACTCATTTGGTTACAATGTGCATTCTCACAGGGAGACAACTTATATAAGACGATTTTACACAATCATTTATACAACAAGAAGCAATGTCCAGGAACCATTCACATTGCCTTTTAAGACCTTATATATTGTATTTCCCACTAACTAAACACCATGTATGCTCTCTCACATAAATATTTCAGGATGACTGCAAAAGTAGTATTGCAGGCAGGAGCTCCAAACTTAACAAAACAAAAGTCAAAACCCACAATATATGAACAACATGGTGTACGTGTTATAAAGATATCTACATAATATTTTATTCCTATTCCCTGTACTCTGAAGAAGTCATTATCAAACGTCTAACAATCATGTACAAAGTAAATGCAGCGCAGGGTTGCTTATCTATTATTTAAAACACTTATTTAGGGAATAGTAAAGTCAAAATGCAGTCCTAAAATTTGCATCCCCGCAAAAACATTTGACCGTGATTGTGTGTACTGTGACCGAGCTTTCAAAACGTGTTGAATCCTTTATTACATTATAATACAGTCTATCTATATAATATGAGGACATCAGAGAGCTAAGACATCAGGAGGAGGATCTGATTTAGTTTCTTGTTCATGCCCGAGTGGACAATGGTGTTTAAAACTGAAATGATCGACTGACTGACTAATTGTGTGTGTGTGACAGAGAGAGAGGAGTTAGATAATGTTAGTGATGGTGACAGCCTGTCAGCTCTTATAGGACACAATCAGTCCATGAGCTCTGTCCGCTTTGACAGGCCGTCTCATCTTAACTTAATCCTGAACCTAAATAAAAAAAGAAGTCTCTACCACTCACAACATAATTTGAATTCAGTCTAATGAGGTGTAAATGGATTGTCTTTTGAGATTTCTATTTTATTACCTTTATGTTAAGATTTGGTATTTGTATGACAGCACAATAATAGCTTAAAAATACGCAATATACACTTTTATTCTAGGAGGATATTATTGCATGGATTCTTTTTTAACTCAAAGCATCTATGAGAGTGTCACCAAAAAAGTGGGGTGCAGACCTCCACCAAGGCATATTTCCTATTTCACAGACAGAGTACCCTTAAATGCTCTGTCTCCAGTAAGCTACAGTGCAATACACATCTTTTTCCATCCTGACTATGCATTGAGTTGTTGTCCTTGCAATGATTCCAAATGTTTTGAAAATGTCTGGATCCAAACACTGAACCAGATCCACTTCAAAAACTTCAATAGTCAGTGACTCTTCTTATTGTAAATGTTCACAAAATGATACCGTTATTTTTCAAACAGAGCAAATTCACAAACCAATGTTGGGAAGATGCCAAGCTATGCAAAGGCCTAATAGTACAGAACAGCCCCATAACAATAAACAGCGAGCAAATGGCAAAGCAGTGCGACACCATTATAGAAGCCAGGCATTTTATTGTAATGTAATGTGCTGAACAATGGCTGCAGAGATGAGGACGAATCAGACACATGACCTTTACAATGTGTGCCCCTTTTCAGACTGTTCAATATAAGAGAAAATGTCACATTAAACCAGACTTTCAGCTTGAATCTTTAAATTATATGGAGGAGTAAATCTGAATCTACAATACAGTCTGCCACACATTTATCAACAGCATAAATGGAAAAGGACTGGGTTATATTGAGTAATAAGATCATCTGTATGTTTAATTTGCTGAACCAAATAATGCATTTGTTTTATATAGATTTTCTGGACACTCCACAGACATATATCGGTTGTAAGCTGATCAAAGAGGCGTGGCAGCCATCCCACAATCAAACTCCATCATCCATCCATTTTCTTCCGCTTGTCCAAAACCGGGTCGCGGAGGCAGCAGTCTAACGGGGAACTCCCACCTTCGACCACCGCCCAATCCACATTGCACCAGCCTTTTATGGTACCTCCCGTGGGTGGTCCACGGGAGGGCCTGACAGTGTGTGCACGGGCGGGGACTCGAACCACCGACCCTCCGGTTGAAGGGCGAGCATCTACCTACTGCACCACCGCCGCAGCACAATCAAACTCCAATCACACAATTCATACATCGGCAATGAGGGTTAAGTGTCTTGCCCAAGTACACAACATTCCATTTATATGATTTCTAGGGATTTGGGGGGTTTACAGAGAGACTGAAATACTCAGAGAGCTGCAGTTCTGTGGGCTTTGGTTTGGGATACACATAGAAAGGCAAAACACAGAACTTATATAATATCTTCTCTATTGTGTCTAGTGCAGCAATGGTAGCTGTTTGACAAGCCAGAATACACATATATATATATATATATTTGTACCTATTTTTAGGCAAAACCATCTAAACATCAAGCTTTGTTGTAGCATTGTGGCTGGCTCTTTTTTATTATTATTATGTATTTATTTATTATTATTTTTACAATTTCCACAATAAACCTTATTTCAGAATTCGGAGAGTGTAGAGGATTTTGTAGGGACTCAGAAATAGGGTGTATGTGTTGACACAGTGCATG
The DNA here is from genome assembly GCA_036025475.1 of Philypnodon macrostomus. Taxonomy (NCBI): domain Eukaryota; kingdom Metazoa; phylum Chordata; class Actinopteri; order Gobiiformes; family Eleotridae; genus Philypnodon; species Philypnodon macrostomus. The sequence goes on along the minus strand of JAVQKC010106032.1, from coordinate 2,627 downwards.
TTTCAGCTGGCCTGGGTGGTATAGAATGATTTGGCTTGTATCTCCACAATTTTGTGCAAGATCTGCCACCTAAAACATAACTGCAGACCCCCACCAAAGCATTGAATCCATCGGACACAATGGTAAAGGTATAGTGCCCCAACTTACTCAAACTAGGGATCTTCTAGTTCAAGGGTAAATGCTCTTTTCATTAAGCCACAAAGCCCTTATACCCAATGACAAAGAATTCACTTTTACTTTACTGACCACTTGTTGTGATCCCACGAAACATTCAGAAGTCCTGGATTTCTTTTTGGTTCTTTTATAGCCCCATCAAATTAACGGCTTTTAATTCTATGAAATATCAAAAATGGTATTGTCTTGGCACCTATATCTGCCTTTTATGCAAGTACCATAAAAACAGTGTGCAGAGCTGGGCTAAACCAATGCCCAGACCTTTCCGCTCTACAGTAATTAATTTGAACATTTATGGGGCGATTTGACTGTACTCTATTACACTGCTATCTATTATGACACTGTATACCCCCCACACACACACACACACACACACACACACACACACACACACACTCACACACACACACACACACACACAAACGCACACTAACACACAATACGCCTGAATGATCTAATGCAATGACACGCCGAGATTGATTCAGGCTCCTACATCCCATCATTTGAAATACTCTTCTATTCTATACACCAGGCCAAAATATCCAATGTATTTTAGCTTAGATTTGTCATTTGATTAGTTGTTTGCTTTCAAATCAGTAGAAAAGAGCATGTTTCGCTGACGGACAGAAATACACAGGGCAAAAAAGAAAAGCGAATTGCAGATATAGAGGCAGAGAAATGGAGCGCAGCACATCAATCATTAGGATGATTATTATGGCAGTTGTCATGGCAACGTCCACCCTTCCCCCTTTGCCTCCTCCCTCCCTCCCTCCCTCCCTCCTCTGTCCTAGCTCCTCTATCCCTCCTCATGTCTCCTACTCTCTTAAATCAATTTAAATGCACTTAAATGCCACAGAAGGCATACTAAAGATAGTGTGGATGGATATGAGGGAGAGAAGAGCAGCCATCTTTGAAAATCAGAAACATAAAACAAAAGGCAATAGGGATATGCAAAATGAATGTTTTTGAGTCTAGTTTGAGTCCCAGTTTTGTTCTGGACTTTACACTGCGGAGATTTGCCGAACTGCCAAACTAAATCGCGGCATAAGGGCATAGACTGTTCAAAAAGGCAGCTGTAAAAATTAAGCCTGATCTTGATCGCCACCTAGTGTCTGGGTGCAGTACAGGAATAGCCCAGCCAACTTCAGTGTGGTTTTATTAAACCAATGTTGAACTAATGATTCCCAATACCCTTGCTTTAACTTAAACAATATACTCCCTGGCCTCTTTAATAGGCATGGATGTATCTCAGTCTACTAGATGAGCTCAAATAGATAATCAACTATCAGATTGAAGAAACATTTTACAGCCAGGACACAGTCAGGGTTTTAAGAGAATGGTTTGAAAAAGATCAAATATCTAATGACTGGTTTGAGAACATAAAAAATAATTGTTGTAATAATCACTTCAATATTTGTCTGTAGGCCCAGTGTTGCCAGAGTTATAAATGTATTAAAATGTAGTACAACAATATTATGTACAGTAATTACAGAAATGCTCTAAATCATATTTGTTGAATATTTTCAAGGACTCTTGCCTTGACTTCTTTCTTTTTGCCCTCCACTAACAGCACCCCCCCACCTCTGCCTTCACCATCCACTATTTTCTATTTTCTCAAATGTGAAGATCGATGGAGGCTGATGGGAACATGTAATGACCCTATTATACTAGTGTGTGTGTGTGTCTGTGTGCGTGTGTCTGTGTGTGTTATTTAAAACCAGGGCAGGCTATGCAGTTTAAAAAGCCTCTGCAAGGTTAGTCTGTCGGCCAAGGCCATGCACTTAAAGATGGCGGGAATAAGACTGTGATTGTTCTCTTTTGTGTTTTATAATGGGAGTACAGTGTTTGTACTGAATCATGACTGACAATCAAGAAATGTTTACAAATTGTAGATAAATAATGGCATTTTGACAATAAGGCTACTTTTAATTAGTCATGGTTCCTGCTAAACATGCAATTGAGGAAAAATGTTGAATATTGTTATTATAGAAGGATCAGTGAAAACTAAGGCACCATCTAAACTTGAATGAACTGGGCCTACGCTGTCTTACCCAACAGCAAGGTGTATATCGACGAAACGCCCCAAATATCTGCCACAACTGGCACCAACGGGCACCTTAATCAGACATTGTGTGATTTCTAAGGGTTTTTACATTATTAACGAGCAATTAAGAGGCCCCGTCTCCAAACGTTGACAAACATGGGAAGGTTCTATTTGACTTTTTTGATTTGTCTGGATGTTTGTAAAGAATGTTTTTGTCAAATTTTGTAAATTTCTCTAAAACTACATTCTTCTTTCAGTCTATAGGGGGCGCTATAGAGGTAACTGCATATTGGTCAGATGTGTTCAGGGCCGGGGGGTAATTAGGTATTTCAGGTTAGAGCCTAATCGGGCAAAGTATGTGCACGTTAGAGGCTGTCAAATATACCTGACCTCCCAAATTCAATTCAAA
>JAVQKC010106030.1:0-21713 GCA_036025475.1 Philypnodon macrostomus | reverse complement strand
GACGTATGGGGCAGACGTACGGGGCAGACGTACGGGGCAGACGTACGGGGCAGACGTATGGGGTCGTTTTCGCCGATATACACTTTGCTGTCGGGACGACAGCACAGGCCTTGTTTACCATGGCATTCATGCACATGTCTGTTTAGTGTAAACAGAGAGGCGTGAAACACTAGTGACATGCACCACACTTCACTTGTTTTATACACTGCTGTGTCAGATTTAGTCTGCTGTAGCTTACAGGCAAACCTTTCATCCCCAAACAAGGAAAAGTGGTTTTACTGTCAACTTGACATGCTTACATAGCAGCAATTTTCCCACTTGGGTTTTTGACATTTCTATAGAAAGTTCAGCCAAACATAAACAGAGACATTTTTAGTTTCATCTGCAACAAATAAAAATGTATGTTTCTTTTACAGCAACACTTTGCCTGTTGTTAGATAATTACCTCTTGTGGACTCCCACAACTTTCAGATGATCAAATTAATGAGATAATCAATTGTATTGTATATTCTCCTGCTATTCACAATGCTGTGATTTAACCAGTTTTATCTGATTTAAACTAGGGCATAGTTACTACAATATATAGAGATCACATCAACAAAAGCATATTTTATACATAATCTAGACACACACTGTAAGCGTTATTAGGTATACGTTTCAGTTGTGATGAGTGGTTATTTGAGTTACTGTTGCCTTCTATCATCATTCTCCGCAACCTCTGGCATCAGCAAGGCATTTTTGTCCTCAAAGTCTCCTATTCCCTAGTCCTTAGAGAGGGTTATGTGTGAAAATCCCAGTAGATCAGCAGTTTTTTAAAAATAAATACTCAGAGCAGCCCGTCTGACAACACAGCCACTCTTTGATCAGAGTCATTTCCTTCCCCTTTCTTTCCTACTGTGCTTAACTTGAACTGTTCATTTTTTAACTAACTACATTGGGCTGCTGTCCTGTTGATTTAGCTGTTTGCGTTAATAAGCAGTTGAACACCTGATAGTGTATTTTTATTAGGGCTGCACCAAATGGGAAAACATGCGATATTCGATAACTATGTTGAATATTGCGATATCGATATTATTGCAATATTTTGATGGACATTCTATTCTGCAGAGAGTTCCTGTATTTTCAAAACTACTATAGACTAAATGAGGAAACAAAGTAAAATATAAAGACATCTATTATAGTAGACTTTTGTGATATATTGCAGATTCTTGCAATAACGATAATTTTGTGATATATTGCCCTCATTTTGATTGCTTGTAAATGTATTTATACGCACATATTTCTTTTGTAGTAAAAACATTTAATATAATCTGCCTCTATATGCACTCACCTATGACAAGCTCAAAGTCTATATTACGCAACTACTGGTGACTCCCTAATCTCTCTTTTCCTCTGACTTTCCCCATTGAGGGTGAGCATTAAAAATTCATGACATCTGCCAGCATGTGGAAGCCCTCTGGTTTTTACAGCCTCACAGACCTGTCAAAGTGTCTTCCCTATTCCAAAATGGAGCTGCACACTTCTGAACCATAAAAGGACTTGTTGTATTCCCCCCCATTCACTTCGGACGCATACGCTGTGACACACCAAAACCAGAGCAGCTTTTTCCAACACTTTTGTTGGACTGGCAGTTTTTTAAATGTTGTGAGGAATCAAGGGTGAGGAATAAGCAGCGAAGAGTTTTTAGTCTATGTGCATGTTCAAGCTGTCTCTTTGTAGCATGAACAGGTAAACAGATGGTGTCGATTGTATTCAATTTGATAACATTATTGCACAAAATCTTACTGTTACACAATTCTTGAAAGAAACATGCACATCTTTTAGTATGGTAAATATTCTATTAATTGAACCCCTTTGACCTTACTATGTTTGACAATGAAATGATCTAACAAACAAGCAACCATCAAACCACCACCAGCAAAACATATCCTGTTTAGCAGAGATAACATTACAAATTTGCTGTTTACACACATGTAATGAGTTTTTGTGTCCGTAGGTATGACTCACTTGATTTAATGTAGCCTGATTTGTGCTCTGTTATGATAAAGACAGAAGCACTATTAAGATAAGATTGCTATCAAATCAAACAGCACCTGACCGAGACCGTACTGTGAGCCCGCAGCCATGCCAGTTCACTCACCCTTCGACACTATCCGAGGCTGCCAACACTCTCACGGCTGCTGCTGAAAATAAATGAGAACGCTAACTCACATCGGTAGTTTACACCAATAGACTGTAGCCATGCTGTAGATGCTCTAACATAAACAGGTGCAGACATGCCTGAAAACTGCTCCAATGCTTAAATGTAAGGCCAAAATAATGTAAATCATGTAATAGTGTCTTTTGAAAATGGCAGTATTTTGTGTATAGTATTGTATACAGCAGTATTAAAGTAAAGATTTTTTATAATTTATGTAATATCAGGTTGGAGAAGTGGCCTCTAAGAGAAGATATCCAAAAGTGAGATATCATTGGTATTTGATAATCCTCTGTAGTCCCACAATTACCCTCCAGCATGTCATGGCCTAGCCACTTTAACATTGGGTTTAGAAAAGATAATCTTTGATCTATGTCCAGTCACATTTAATAACTCTTGAATTTTGGTTTGAACGTGAGTAGATTTGTCTTGAATATTTATGCATGGCTTAATTTAATGGTGTGTAATCCAATGATAGGCTGATTCCCTATTTGAGCTTGTATGTTGGAACTTGGAGGTATTAGTCAAACACAATACAATGAATCATATTGTGATGACCACATTAGAAATAGTCAGTACAGGCCTTGGTTTAACTCAGTTGGTAGAGCGTGCGGCCCATATTCAGAGCCTCAGCCTGTGAGTTCAAATCGGCGACAGTTTGCCATATGTCTTCTCCGTGATTTCCTATCTCACTTCTGTCCTATCAAATAAAGCCAAAAATTGTCAAAAGAAAATAGCTACACTACTTCTCTACATTTTTATCAGATGCTCTTTAAGAAATATAATCTGGCCTTGGGCAGGACCTGCAGATAGTGTTGCTTTAATCTGACTAATGTGTATACAAGGCAAAACATTAACAAGTGTCTGGCTCTAACCTTGAGCAAGGATGAATAGTGTTGTCTTGATGTTTTCACAGCACATTAGCAAAGTAAATGATTCTTGTCCCCGATACATTTGTGAACTGTTAAGCCGTGAAACACCAAGCTAAGTTTAGATCAATATTTAATGGTACAGTTGTTTTTTTCAAGTTAATTTTTAGAACTTTCTGTGCTATCTCGTATTAAGCTTCATGTACTGGACTGGAGTCCCTAAAAGTAAAGTGATCTTAACCCCTGATCCTAAATCTCATTGGGCCTTTGACAAGAACATTACATTTCTCTTCTACATTTGACTGAAAATAACTAAGTATTATACATTTTTTGTTTTAAGAAAATCTTATCCAAAGTATATATTTTAGTCTGCCAGGAAGAGCTGTGTACTATTTGACGGTCAAGATCGATGTTTTGTAACAGGCCATACGCACTCTCAAGGACACAGCTGCTAAAACTGAAGAGAACATGTGATAAAATGCAGTCCTTCTAATGTTGTATAGTTTTCTTAGGGGACATTTTAGTTCACTGTACATATGGCAGATGGGCAGTGACCGTGTATTACCCACAGTTAGCCGCAGTTGAAAAAGTCCTCTCAAGCTCCGGCTTCTGACAATCCCTCCTACTGTTCTTTTCATTTAGCGTCTCCTCATTTCACTTCATCCTGCGCTGCCCTACTTCTTTGACTCCCTTTTCACTCACAAAGCCTTCAAAGTACAAAATTTTTATTATAAATTGCCTGCTGCACCTACCTGGCTAGTTAGTCTCCTATTCCTCACCTTTTAGCTAGAATCTCTGCCTATAGTGTGTTATACCCTCAATACCCACAGTGCCTAACCCTCTCATCTCTGCAGCACAAAGAGCCATGTTCAGTGCGAGACGATTATGTAACGGACTATATAAGCCACAGAGTCGAAAAATATTGACTAAAGTCCTGCCCTACAGCCTAAGCTGGATCTGTACTTTGTGAATCAAAGCCATTGTGATACATGGCAAGTTTCAAGTGCTATTCATCCTCACTATAAACCAGCCCACATCAATCCATTTTTACTTTTGAGTTTGTGCTAGGACTGGACTCTAAACCATTTTGGACCAAATATTTTATTTCTTGTATGATATACTGCAAATTCCCACAGTTTCCACAGTGATTATAGACTTTTTATGCTAATCTTGGCAAACTCAAAGATAATCTTTTTGCTTTTGAGATCAGTTTTGTAGAAACTCTAAGGTAATGGGCTTTTGTCACAATGATTACATCCTGGATCCAGATGGTGATCCAGATCCACACAGACCTTTTTTACTATTAATTAACAAAAGCACTGAATGCACAAAATACAAAACTACATACTGTATATAATGTAATGAAGCTGAAAAATACTGTACTATATGTTTTTGATCATGTCAGCCAGCTCTAGTTTGTCTCATTGACTTTGCCCCCCACCTCTATGGTCCTGCCCCTCCCTGTTCTACCCGTCTCCTCTGCCGTGCCCCTGTCTGACTCCACTCACAGCAGCGGTTGCCATGGAACTGCAAATCAGCCATTTAGGCAGTAGCTCACTAATGGATTTCCAGACGGTAAACAGAAACTACCGACTGACTGTTGCCTACAGTTGGTCTCAAACATAAATGACTCTGTCCACGTGTCACAGGGTAACATTTAATTTAGCTATAAACTCACTGATCAATAATGTGTCATTGTCGTTACAGGATTGTATCCAGTTGAACCAGTACAAGCTGAAGAGTGAGATTGGAAAGGTTAGTACTTTGCCTTCAGAAGTTGTACACATTTTTGAAGAATGATGATTTCCACCATTTTATCAGTATTTGTAGTCTGATCACACATTTGTCTCTTCATTTTAATCCCAGATAGACCCATGATGTTGAGATCAGGTTGTGGAGCTTAACCTAGTGAAGTAGATACCAGGAATATGGGCTTTTTACACCGCACCCAAAGTTAATCTCTTTTTAAAATCACATTTAAGTAATCTCAAATTATTATTATTATTTTAATTTACAATATTTGTCGGACTATAAGTCTCACTTTTTACATGTCTGGCCCTGTGACTTATAGTCAGGTGCGACTTATAGATCAATATGTATATAATTTTTATGGTTCGCAAACCTTTACTTTCACACCACCATTTTAAAATGCAGACTATAATATAAGTGCTCACTGCCGTCGCTGTGACAACAGGGGCGTGTCTCAGGAAGACGTGTTTTGGCTTCATGTGGAGAAATGCTTCAACTTTAGCGGCTTGTTTTACAGTTAAAATTGACAGATATAATCACATAACTAGTGTAGATTATAAAGAGAGATGTTAGTAATGATATGAAGTTATATACAGAAAGGATAGAGATTAGAAAGTCTAGGAGCAGTTTGTTTCGTTATATCATCACGTATTGGGAAACTATTGGCTACACAGGAGTCTGCTGCTATAGTGGAGGATAAAGCCAAGTGAGTTTGATGTATTTAACCCTCTGAGATCTGATTCACTCTCTTAGGTTTGCTCTTCTTTGTGTCTGTAGGCGTCTGCGCAGGTGTGTGTCTTTAGGCATCTGCGCAGGTGTGTGTCTGTAGGCGTCTGCGCAGGTGTGTGTCTGTAGGCGTCTGCGCAGGTGTGTGTCTGTAGGCATCTGCGCAGGTGTGTGTCTGTAGGCATCTGCGCAGGTGTGTGTCTGTAGACGTCTGCGCAGGTGTGTCTGTAGGCGTCTGCACAGGTGTGTGTCTGTAGACGTTCGTGCAGGTGTGATGATCTTGGTCTTAGAATTTAGAAGATATATATCTTCTATTAAAGTTAATAAGTGAAAAGCACTTTATTTTATTTTTTTACAAATTTGTCTAAAGATCAATCTGCTCAAAGAGACCGTTTGTGATGATAAAATATGAAATTGAACATTTAATTTGCATTATAATGGATTTGACAGAGAGCATAGTTTCTTTTTGTCTTTTGTTGAGCACACACAAAAGAAGTGGTTTGTCAGTACTGTTGTTACATTTGATAAAGAACAAGCAATGTCAAATCATGTATTGTTCTGTAAGGCTCATAGTTAGTGAATGCTAATCTCACTTTTGCATAACTTACTAAAAGCCATTTTGATCAAGAATTCACTCAATCCGTGTTTCTGCATCAAAAGAATTGTTAAACTATTTGCTTGTCATTTCTACCAAACAAAACGGTAATTATAATAGGAATACTAGTGTGTGATAACCAGTGGTCATACAGAAATTATTGCTGAAATTGTAAATGATGACATTCAACTTCTCATACAATAATCTATTTAAAGTTATAATTAGGCATTGTTACAAGTCATTGTTATGGATGATGTTAAATGCCAAATCTACTCCATGGCTTCAGCCATTTGGATAGCTCATGCAACAAGACAGCTATATTATTCAGGTCTAATAAAAGTCCTTCTCAAATGGTTGGCCAGTAGATTGAGTACAGTCTGAATGTTTAGCAAATTTGAAGGCTGGGCTCCTGCATCAGAACCATCTCTGCAGTAAGTAAAATTAATATATTGGGTAATAATTTCTAACAAACCTCTTTATTCGAACCTCTTTATTATCACTCTCATCATCCCCATAAAACACATCCAGTCTGATCAATATTCAGGTCAGTTTTATGTGTCAGCGGTCTAACCGATGGAAGAAAACACCCCCCTCGGGCAGAGTGTGTAGGAGGAGCCATTCTGTGCTGCCAGAGAATAAAAATGTTGTTTTTGAATGAAAGAGTCAGTATGGTGTGCCCGTCTGTTCTGCAAAGTGATGCTTCTGTCATATTTAAACATCAAGCCCCCACATAGCTTTGTATGATGATTTGACATGGCTTATTTATAATGCTGTACTGATGTAAAATGAACGCATTCCTTGTTGCAGGGCTCCTATGGTGTGGTCAAACTTGCCTACAATGAAGACGATGACAAACATTATGTAAGTTATGTATTTATTTCACATGTTCTCTTTGTTTTCAGTGTACTGCAACTCTAACCAAGCTGCTCCTCAACAAATCCCTCTGTTGTCTAGACAAAAGCTCGGCAAAAAAAATGACACTAGCGCTATTGATTTTTGTTTCCCCTCCACCTTCAGAGGCTAGCAGTGAGTAGTCATCCACTCCAATTGCATCAGTTGCATCAGGGAGAAACTTGAAAATGAAAGTGGCCTGCAGTGGCACTTAAAGAGCATCCAGGACTTTATAATAAATCTTCAAAGCATATTGAGATGCGGCTTCTACAATCTTGGATCAAAGCCAATACACCACTGAGATGAGGTCACATTAGGCGTCTCCCTCCACGCTGCTGTTTGTGTAAGAGCTTTTGTAATCTCAAACAAAAACTACTTTATGAACCAACAACATGGTGTTTGCATCGAAAGGGCTGCCACTTAAGTCAATATTAAATGTGTCTTTTGAATAAGTGAGTAGAAAAACAGTCACTCTTCAGTTTAAATGTGTCATCGTAAAGGAATGTGAAAGGTTGTCTGCCACTCTGTCTCTAAAGGTCAGCCCTGTGACTAAATGGCCCATTTTTTAAAATGCCCCACGCCAAGCATTAAGTAGTTTGAAAAGGCTCCGAGTCCTGCCTCTTGTGATTCCTAATGGAAACAAGCTGTAGACGCTGAGAGAGAAAACCATTACATTACATTTTCATGTAACTCCAACTAGCTCTAGCAACTTATGTTTTTGGCTTCGTCTGTCTCGTTTGTCTGTCTCGTTTGTCTGTCTCGTTTGTCCTTTAACGCTACTTTATGCTAAAACTACTGATGGATTTGGATGAAATTTTCAGGGAAGGTCAGGAATGACACAAGGAACAATTGATTAGATTTTGGAGGTGATCTGGATCACAGCCTGGATCCAGGATTTAAAAAAATAGGGCCAGCAAACTCTGAATCAATACAGAGTCCTGTACCCCGTCCTCCTCACAGAATGTGCAAAGTAACAGCTGAGCAGCAGTCCCTGTTTTTGGAGGCACTGTGAGAGATGACACTGTTTAATTAGTGTTGTTTCATTGCATTAAGATGGTTTGAATGATTTTGTATTTTTAATTATTATAATGTTTTAAAAGTGTATAGATGAAATGAGCTGCCTTGGCGGAGTTCTGAACTCCTGAGTGCTTTCTAGATAATAATAATGTTCAGTTATTTTCTTCTCAACAACAACATATCTTGAAACCCACCATTTGTGCCGGCTCATCTTACAGCCCCATCTGAAATGACAGAGGCAGCTGAGAAGGGCATTCTAGGCGATGACGGCTGATTTTAGCCCTTTCCAAGCCCGCCTCATGGAAGCCTTGACGTTACTCACTGATTGCTCAGCACCACCCATTATGCACACAGCTTCTGCATACTAAGACAACATGAGGTGGAGTTTCGGACTAAAATTAGCTAAATTTGTGAGGACTCAGAGCGGTGACTTTAAACGGCTAATTGTTGTCTCATATGGGCGCTCAGAAGAGGAGGCTGAGATTTGATTTCTTTTTCATTTGCTTAATGAGAACCGCTCTCTCTGGAGATGATACAAACACTGTAACTGTTATCTCTGTATGTGAAACACGACACCTAATAATTGCCCAGTCACTCTGTCAGTGGCCTGGGCACTGTTTTTATGTGCCATAATAGCAGCATTGTCCTTGTGTGTCCCTGAACATTTAGCTCTGCAAGTGACTACATGAAGTGGGTTAGTTACTTTAAAGCATTTGGGTTGACTGCAGTGTAACTCTGTAAAAACCCGCTGTTTTATCCACTCTTTATTCAAATGTATTGTAAGAACCTCTAGCTGTTAGGGAAAAGTGAACTCAACATGTTTATTCTGCATCACAGATGTCGTGATTGTATTTTTTGGTTAAAACCAATACTGCATTGAAAAAAGTAGACTATAACGTTCCAGATTCAATTATATTGCCCATTAAGCAATAAATTTGGCTGGTATTGTTTTGTCTGAATTATATCAGGTTGTATAATGCTTGCGATGGGTATAGAAGAGAAATGAAAGTAGCTCTTAAGGGAAAGTGAAACCTTAATGTTTATTCTTACTGTTTAGGGCATCACAGAAGCAGTTATTTCAGTTCAGAATGTATAACTATATTACAAAAGCCTGACTATGATATTACAACTACCTTAATATTGCCCATATAGCAATAAAATGCTTGTATCCCTGCCTGATATTAGTTTTTCTGAGTAATATCTGAGTATATAAGAGAAATCTATAACGTTGAGAAAAAAAATTCATAAGCTTCTTTCATAAAGCCTAGATTTTATTACACATACAGATGAGAGATGCATGGGAAAATGTAATATTGATTTTTAATTTATAGACCTGGCATTTAAGAAACTAAAGCTCTCAGTGTCTCAGTGTTATTTATTTATTTCGGACATTTTAAACTGTTCTTTTGAATGGCTGTGAGTGGTTTGTCTGAGAGATGCTTTATTTCCCCACATTAAGCACCATCCTCCTACAAGGCCAAACACACACTTGCATACACACAAACACACCCACCCACACACATACAACCACACACAAACACAACCACACACATGCACTGCACACCATGGAAACTGTGTCCAGGAGGATGGGCTTTCTTGCCAAACCTGATCTATTTTTTTTGTGCTCAGCCAGTCATGGTGACCACAGTTTTATAAGGACTGAGCTGTACCTCACACACACCGCTAAATGAGAGGGGATCTTTCTATTAATTAATCATAAAAACACACGGTTGTAAATGTGCTGTTTTTATGAACTTGTGAATAAACACACAAGTAACATTGGACTCAGCTGTATTGATGACTGTTGACTGCAGAATACACTAATGGCATATTAGCACATTTTATTTAAAAAATTCAGATCATTGGCACATTACATGTAGCTTGAGTAACGAAATGTTAGTTATGCTGTTCCTGCACATCTACATTTTGAGACATTGCTGCAAGTTTGCCACATAACCTTATGCAAATAGACTTTAAAACATCTGGTGACTGTCCGATTTTCTCTTTTAGGCAATGAAGCTGGTGTCAAAGAAGAAACTCATGAAGCAGTGTGGATTTCCACGTATGTAAACGACTGATGTTCTTAAATAGGAACAAACAATTCTCATGTTGGGTGTTTTATTTTATATGACCTTTTTATTTGATTTTAGTTGAAGCTGTATTTAAAAACAACAACAACAACAAAAATACATAAGTTTGAATGAGACGCTTTCCTCATCTTTTCCTTCCTGACCCTCTATCATGGTCTCACACGAACCAGGAAGTATGAGGAGAACAAGCAGCGGCCCAGAAAATAGCTGTGAATAAGCTGTGAATTCTTAAATAGAATATCAACCCCATCACTAGCTCTGGATAGGTAATGGCTGTATCTACCAATCACAGCGCCCCGTCCTGTGGAAGCAGGTGCTTTAGCAGTTCCTTCCCTCCTAAAACCAAAATCTCAAAATTCAACTGCAGTACAATTTATTGAACAATCATTATTGCTTAAAAAATGTATGTCAAAATAAAGTAAAAAATAGTTTTGCAAAAAAACTGAGCTTGTAATCTTACATTTTAACTAAGAATAGTTGCAAATATACATAATACATTATAAGTTATTAGTGCATTTTTTCATTGGTTTAATTCAGTAGAAATGTAATTATCAGTATCATTTATATATCTAAAACAGGACTAATCCTAAACCATAAAATGTCTCGGTACCATAACAAGTACTGATATTACAGTCTGACTGCCATTCGTGTAAAAAAAATAAAGAAATGTTTACTTTAGACACTGATAGATCATAAAACAGAAATGCTTCAAAAATAGCCAAAGATGTTTCAATGTTGTATTTCTCATTTGATATAACAATTCATTACTGGCCAGGTGTGTTTTGATTGATGGTCCTCAGGTCGCCCCCCACCCAGAGGTCCCAAAGCAGCCCAAGGAGAGCAGCCCAAGATCTTAGGACCCCTAGAGAGGGTTTACCAAGAAATCGCCATCCTCAAAAAGCTGGACCATGTCAACATTGTCAAACTGGTGGAGGTAAACGCTGTGAATACATGTTGTTCTGTTCATTTGAAGTAATGTTGGGGAGTGACTCACAATCCAGGCATACTGTAAAAGAAGTGTTCTGTTGGAGCTCGTTCTCTTGTGTGGCATTTGGCATACACAGCAGTTTAAATACCACGGTGCCAGCATTTAACTGACTGCTGCACTATAGAGTATGTCATCCATTTTGTCAAAGAGCAAATGATGCAAACCCTAAGCCCTAACCCATGTTTTATTTCTGTCATTTTAATCCATGAGAAACAATGGTTCATCAGAGCAGAGCATCTTTTCTCCCACTGAATTTTCAAGATGGAAAGACGAGAGTTCATGTAGGGTCTGTTTATAAAAGATGAGAAGCGATTTTAAAGTGGTGACTGAAGATGCCCCCATCCCTTCTGCGATAGCATCAGAGTTGTTTTCAATCTGGGCCAGATGGCGGGGGCATGATCTTCGTTGTGGTCGGGGAGTTAAGCTTCACTGAGTGGGACGGCTGTCTGGCTTGAATCTGATCCAAAAAATATCAGGATTTTAAGTACGAGTAGAGTCTTTCACTTACACACACGCACACGCACACGCACACACACACACTTGTATACACACACCTTCACTCCTGCTCTCAATAATAATAAACAGACATCGGCCAATTGGGAAAATATCTCACTCCCCCACCTTCTCTTTTTCCGTCACTTTCACATCATGTGATGTGTTCGGGTCGGGATGGCATTCATTACTGCTTTTTCGAATGATTCCTGTGAGACCTCAGTCCGGTCTGTCTAATTACGGTCTGGCTCTTATTTCGAAACATTAAAGTCTCGGCCGAGTGGAACGGATTGGGGCTGATGAAAGCGATATGGTCATTTGTCACAGACGATTGCGAATAGACAGAACTGGGGACTTTTTCATCAGGGTCCAGTACAGTGATCGGAGAACAACAAGCACTTATGTGTGCATTTGAAATCCCCTTTTAACGCACATTAGTCAGCCACTGCAAATGTCATTACTGCTGTACTAATGTGTCGCACCAGGCCGAAAAACAGCTTTATGCTAATAGAGCCAGGGAGATAGGAGATTACTTTAAAAGTCAAAGTTGACCTGCTCAAGTGTCGTGTGTGTTCACATCGTTTGAGTACACAACCCTGTTTTGTGTTTGGCTTCTCCTGTTTCTCCAGGATGGCATTGTTTGTCCTTGACGACAAAACTAAAAACAAACTGCAAACTGTTGTGTTAAGAACTGAGCTCACAGTTACGTAGATTTTTTTTTTAATAATACAAATTGCTGGTGTATTTTTATTTCCTCTAGAGCGTCTTAGTATTGGTCTAATACAGTGGAACACAGTCAATTACTGCCATCCCTGTTACCATAGGACTAAATTCTGCCTTTTATCAGACTAAACCAGGTCTAAATGGCAAATAAAAGACTAAGATCCTCTGTACCATTACTGGTGATTATTACCACAGTTTGAGAACCACTGGACAACATTGTTTGTGTTCTATTGCATTCTTTCAAGATTTGACATCATTAGACCTATCTGCTATTTGTTCTCAAAATACTGGGTTGAGAAACATTATGGTTTATGGTTGTGAGTCTAACTAATGAATCTGTGATTGTTAACTCAAGTAACGCATTGTTTTACTGCCGCCATTTTGATTTATGTGACTTTATTTTGGGTTTCCGAATATTATGTTATGCTAATATATTTTATTTAGCAAATCCCTGCATAGGACCAAATTTATATAGTTTCTGTTTCTGCCCAGTCAATTAATTCAGACGCACGCAGGTGCAAAGTAATAAGCACATGTATAAAGTGCTTACAAACTCAATAGAAGACAAGCTCGGGTCAGCCAGCGAGGTATGTTTAGGGTGATCTTTTGTCATTTCTATGTATTTATTTTCATGCATTTCATACCAGGCTGTAACTCCTTCATATGTTATCTTTGTTCTTAATTCAACGGTGGCACGTTTGTAAAGGTATCTGTCAGGGAATTCCTCCTATCAAATCTGCTATTGGAGAACAGATCAGACTCAAACATGTTATAATGTTAAGCGCCATCAGTAAAATGAACTCTTTATTGATAATGAGAGGATACATTGTTATACTATGATTTTGATGGCTGATGATTTTATAATGCATATGTGTTTCAGGTGCTAGATGATCCTGCAGAGGACAACCTTCACATGGGTAAGCGGCATCATACATTTTGTGTCCAAATGCTCAGTCTTCTTCTAGCCATCTCTCCTCTTCAGCCTCTGGCATTGTGCACATATGCCACAAACAACTATTCAAATAATGCATTCTTTATTCAGATCATGTGTGGCCTCTCTGCGAGCATAACCTCCGGGCTCCTACAAACACATTATACAGAAAGTTTCTATTCAGGTCACAGTCAGGACACCTTAGTTACTGTGACAAGTCTTTATCTTCTTAATGTGGCTTAATTGAATGATGTGGTGATAACGTGGTGGTGATGCCTCTGGGCGTTGCTTGGTGCAGCTTTGGCTAAAATGATTGGATGGATTAATAATTGTTTGTGTTTTTCTTTTTTACAGTGTTTGAGTTGATGCGAAAGGGGTGAGTCAAGAACACGTCCTTTTTAAATAATTCAAAACACGTTCCTTTATCTTTCTCCTTCTCTCCATCCTTCCCTCTCTCCACGGCTGGCTGTCTTTACTGGCTGTGTTTGTTCCATTCCCGGGCTTCAAAGGCATTCATAATGTTCTTAGGTTTTCACAGTTATTACCAGTGGCAGTCAGCCCTGTAAATGTTCTTGTACGTGATTTGTTTTCTTCCCACACCAAGAGAAAAATAGTAATCGTTAATATTATTTACAAGTTAAATGGAGGTGGGAGGGTGAGGTTGTTAGTATTTCACATATGTTAATGAATAGGTGTTATTTGTGTATTTGAAACGTGAAGGCATGCACTGTTTTTGCAGCTTAAGAATGATCAGGTAGCCCCCAGGGGATCACCATCGAGCACTTGATTAATGCAGGCACTATCAAAATATGTTATGACTAAAAGGTGGCACACTGAACAAATGCTGTTTTTAACATGACTGAAGCATTTGTAGACACACACAACACATTACACAGCACAACATTCTGGGCACAAACTTTTTGTCTTTTTGTCATTGGATTGAATGTGTTGAATCTGTTCTGAATGTTCTAGTGACACTGTATTTCAGTAATGTGTATTCCAAACACAGTTTTTGACAGTCTCAGATTTCACTGCTCCAAATATCGTATGTTTATATATGAACAATTGTAAAAATCGATTTCTCTTCTTTCTGTCTTTTTGCTTTTATGTCTATGTTTGTGAATTGATAGTCCAGTGATGGAAGTGCCCACAGACAACCCTCTGTCAGAAGATCAGGCGAGACAGTATTTTAGAGACATCATCCTGGGCATAGAGTACTGTAAGTAACAATAGTATTTTTGTATATTAAATGTATCTCTACAGTGTTTGGTATGAGCATAAATACAGACAAATGCTAAGCCTGTGCTCAGAGCTGTCCACCTCATCAAACCCTGTTGAGCTTGTTCTCCAGCTGTGGCTCATTTTCTGTAGTGGATCCATTTCACAGGGCTATGAGCCTAATGATTACTGATCAATACTGCTCAGCCTCAAGCTGCATTTTGAAACAGTACATCTGAAACCCTTAGAAATGAGGATATAGCATTTGGACACTTGATGTAATCACCTGTTACCTAAACCATCTACATGTTACCTCCGCCGAGGAGGAGGTCATGTTTTTGGTGTGTGTGTGTGTGTGTCTGTGCGTGCAAGCATACGCGTGTCTGTTAAAACTTTACGCAAAAACTACAGATTTGGATGACATTTTCAGAGAGGCTGAGGAATGACACAAGGAAGTGGTTCGATTTTGGGAATGATCCGGATCATGGTCTGGATGTAGGATTTTCTCAAAGCATGGCACCTTCTCTTGGCTCTGCTGGAACACTTGGAAGTAGCTGTTGTAGTCCTGAAGTTATGGCTGCAACAGGTTTTAGGAGTGCATATAGGGGGAATTGGCTACCTTGGCAGAGGTCTGCACTCTCCGAGTGCTTTCTAGTTGTTTTGTAATATACAACACAGTTACCTACTGTAGATTCTCTCCATTTAATTACAGCAACTATAATGTGCAAAACCAGTCAGTGTTTGCTTTAAAATACTGTAAAAGCTGTAAAACATTACAGTACATGGTATATAGCAACAAGAGGATCTTGACTGACACAATATTGTGTCACTGATTTCTAATCATGTATCTGCTGGTGTGGACTGATTGATTATATTATTTTCAATACTGATACATTAAGGGCTTTGTGTAAGAAATACAAAAGAGGATCCACTTTTCCAATTAGTGAAGTATCCTCTGCCTCAGACCAAAAATGAACTCCAGTCAATCCATGGTCAGAGCATCATTTTAATGACAGCTATCATGTTTTATGACCCACACTGCAGTCTGTATCTGTGCCTCAGGTTCCTCATCTATTCATCTACTGCAGGTGAATGCTCTCTGAAGAGTCTAGTACAAGAGTGCACAGTTGATGCTATTCAATTAACATTAATTGTTCAATTTGTCAGAATGAATATCATAGTCCACTATCTGTATACAGTGATCAGGCATAACATTTTGACATCTGCCTAATGTGCATCACCAACAAACTGTGATGCCCTGTGTATTGTGACCTCTTTCAGAATAGTAAAAAACATCACCATTTTGAGCTACGGTAACGTGTCTGTTGGCTTGAAACATGATCATCTGTTGGATTTTCACAAAAATGTTTGATAAATACTGGGTCTCATTTATAAAGCTTTCGCACAAAAAAGGCTGAAACTTGTGTAAATGACTGACTACGCCACACACGGGGGATCTATAAAACTCCAACTAGGCATGAAACTTTGCGTATCACTATGCCAGCTCTGACCCTGGCGTGTGCATATTTTGGAGATGGTACAGAAAGGCGACATATTAATCATATTTTATGTTTGTGTACACTGGAGAACCTCTGTACCAAGTTGCATTGCTCTTTGCCAAAGTAAGTGTGTCCCATAGGGCAAAGACAACGGGGCGCTATAGAGGCATTCTTTATTTGACCTCTGCAATTTGCATATGTACATTAAATATACACTAGCCCGGATCACTGTGCCAAAAATCAGGATATTAAAAAAAAATCTGGATATTTTTGTGCGCACACAAACTGTGGCCACTAGGCGTACGCACTTGCTTACACTTACGCCTACGCAGCCTTTTCTAAATGAGGCCCCTGGTCTGTGTTTCTGTTTAGTGACATAATATTTCTTAGTAATGCTTTCTGTTTTTGACTAGTGCACTACCAGAAAATCGTTCACCGTGATATCAAGCCTTCAAACCTGTTGCTTGGAGATGACGGGCACGTAAAGATTGCTGATTTCGGTGTGAGTAACCAGTTCGAGGGTAACGACGCCTTACTGTCTGGCACTGCAGGCACACCGGCTTTCATGGCTCCAGAGACACTGTCTGACCAACGCAAGAGTTTCAGTGGGAAAGTAAGTCAGCTTCTGCAGCACGCACTTTATAATATCAATGAGCTTCTCTGGTCTTCAGTTTGGTGAACAAATACTCCGGTGGTGACAGCATTAGCCTACGCCTGAAAAAGAGTTTCTACGACTTTCTAGTTCATCCTTTTTGCCCACGACCTGAAAGGAATTGATTACCCAGAAGCCCCGCAGTTTTACATTTAGACTGTGGGAGAATGGAAGATTACCAAAGAAGAATACAATATATTTGCACAACACAAATTGTATATACTCAATTTAACACTATACACAATATTTCAAAACAGTTGTATTTGCAGATTAATCTACCTCCGTGGGTAAATGATTGGAGACGTATAATAATCTGACAGAGACATGCTTCCCAGTCTTCTTACCAGAGGTGCCAAAATAGTGTAACATGGATTATTAAATACATTCTTTATACGATACATTGGTCCATCGGAAAACAACAGGTATGTGCATGTACGCCACATGCTGATTCATGAACAAGTGACATTCAATCCAAAGATTCCTTCTCCGCCTCCAGCCTCTGCTCTTAAACATAACATCCCACTCTCTGCAATCAGCCTCAGTCAATTTCCTCCCGTCAATAGCTGCCTGAAGTGATGAATTTGGTCGATAAAGGACCTTGTGTGCCCATAAAAAGCTAGAGCAACAAAGAATATGTAATTGCAAAAGCCTTCTGGGTTTGAGAGCTGTTCAGTTGTGACACTTCCATCCTGATTAGAGGTTTCAGTTCTTAATTTCTCCTGACAATGCTTTTTGTTTTGCCAATAGTAATTTGTAGTACATTCAAATATATTGTTTTTAGCAATGGCATTGAAAAAGCCTGTGCTGGTTCAAGCCATATTTTCTCACTTTATGCTGAAATGTATAACTGGATTTCTCTTGAGAGTGGGCAGTTGTCTGTTTATACACGCAGACAGGAAAGCCTAGATGAAAAAATAGAAAGTGATGGATGCCTGCAGCACCTCTTTATTTGGACACAATCCATCTGATTGTAAAAGCCCAGGACAGAAATCACTGACTTACTGTTGTTGTGCATAGTGACTGAATGACTTGAATGAATAGTTTAGACATTGCATTGTGCTGTTTCTGTTTCTTATAGGCACTGGACGTGTGGGCGATGGGAGTGACCCTCTACTGTTTTGTCTTTGGAAAGGTAAGATTTTCTATCGTGTTAGTTATTCATTAAGATTCTCTGCTTGGACTCTAATGAAGATTATTTTAACATAATTTATAACGCATAACCTCTATTACATGACATTCAGATATACAATCGCTTTCCACTTTATTAGGTAGATACCTGTGCAACTGCTAATTACTGTAGTGCTAAAAGCTAACTAGGCCCATACGTCTGCCACAGCTACTATGGCACCAACGGGCACTTTAATCAGACCTTGTGTGATTTCTAAGGGTTTTTATATTGTTAACGAGCATTGAAGAGGCCCTGCCCCCAAACCATGACAAACATGGTAAGGATCTATTTGACTTGTTAGATTTGTCTGGATGTTTGTGAAGAATGTTTTTGCCAAATTTTGTGAATTTCCCTAAAACTGCATTTACTTCTTCCAGTCTATAGGGGGCGCTATTGAGGTGACTGCCTTCATATTTGTCAGATGTGTTCAGGGCCGGGGGGTAATTAGGTGTTTCAGGTTTGAGCCTAATCGGGCAAATTATATGCAAGTTAGAGGTTGTGTGTACCTGTGTGTAAAAGTTGAAACTGATCCAGCAATTAGTTTTTGAGTAATTGTTTGTTTCGCCGATATAATTAGCCCATCACATGGCAACATCAACACAATACATGATGGTAGCATGAAGCATGTTCAAGACAGACCTGCTGAAGTTCAAACTGAGAAGAATGTGAATTTAACTGACTCCGGACATAGCTATTTGACAGGCTGATCTGAGAATTTCAGAAACTGCTGATCTAATGGGATCTTTAACCATAACCATCACAATGGTTTACTGAAAATGAGTTGAAATGGGGTGTGAGAATGCCTTGTTAATGTGAATGATGAGAATCGCAGGCAGACAGTAACTCAAGCTGCTTGTTACATTGGGCTTCAGGAGGAGTTTTTGTCACATTTGTCTCTAGGGATACAGCTTTTTCTCCAGCGCAGTAGTAATTTCTTCTTTTTGTACTTTCTCTCTCCCCTCTTTACCTGCAGTGCCCGTTTATTGATGACTACATATTGGCTTTGCACAATAAGATAAGGACCAAGCTTGTAGAGTTCCCAGAATCGTGAGTACATCCCCTGTGTTCTCTCCCTACCTCTTCTAAACACAGACCATAGTGATGCTACCGTCAGCAGTCTGCACAAGTCACCCTATCTGGCTTTTAAACAACACTGGTTTCACCTTTTGTGGAAAAATGAATTGCTCTAAATGTCACCTGCATCTAATCAAAAAATGTGAATATTTATTATTTGACTGCTCTTGTCATGACCTGAAACGTTAAAGAAAAACACTGAGGCCTGTCTGGATTGGACACAGAGATAAGCAGCTACATTGAGCCAGGATGTGTTGTTGAGAGACAGGAAACAAGCCCATGAGTTATTAACACGGCAAATATGGAGGGTCTGTGAGTGGCCGCCCGAGTATGTGTTAGCACAGTGTGTCATGTTGTTAATGATAACTGACGTCCATCAGTGGGCTTCAGAGATACTATAGCTGTACATGAAGCTGCTGAATAATACCATTCTGTTGAGGTGCAGTTTTTCATTGTAATTTGAAGAGAATCAAATCTCAAGAGTTTCACATACCTGGAATCTGTTGATTTGATATATGTCTATTCTGTATTTTATAGGTATCGTTATATAGTATAGAAGTTTGAACATTACAAGGGTTATTAGATTTACTTCACAGGGTACATCTGTGGGGCACTTGGGCTATAATCTTATCGATTTACATTATTCTACATAGGCTTCTATCTAAATAATACTTACAGACTATGTATAAAACATAGCTATAAAAAACTAGATTAATTGGCATAGTGTTTGTGTGCCCATGCCACATCCCAAACAGCAGTCTCATTAGTAATGGCACATTGTGTAATACGGTGGCAGCATCTCAGTTGTCATATACAGCTGTGAAAAATCAATGCAGATGGGCTCTGTGTAGCATCTGGGGGGCTTGATTGTGCCTGTAAAATGCTATCTCTAGTGATTCAGCTGGGTTCCCGAGCTCGTGAAATACATGAATTTAAGACTGCTTTTATAGCTGATGTAACTCTTTCAATATAACTTGGAGTACATTTGCACATGATGTACCCTTGGATAAATAAAAAAATAAAAGCGCATTGATGTTTTGTGTTTTCCACAGGCCTGACGTCAGTGAGGAGCTGCGGACTCTTATCTTGCGTATGCTGGACAAAAACCCTGACATGAGGATCACACTTCCTGAGATTAAGGTCGGAACTCTACAATTGCTGAATATTCATAGTCGGGATGTCACTGCTGTTGTATGAGGATACTTTCACGGTCCTGTGGGTGTGCATGTCAGCGGATGGTACCCTCTGCGGGGCCTGATGAAACCTGCTTGTCCCAGCAGAGCTCAGGGTAAACCTGGCTCAGTATTAGTGACATAGGCAAGTCCCACAACAGCCCTGGACTGATGACATGCCCCTCTTCTCTGTGTGTTTCCATGAAATGATACCACCCCCAAGACACAGTGTGTTTAAGGACCAGCACATAATTAGGAATGAACACCTACATACAAGCTTTTTTTAATTGACTAGAAATATACACTCCCTGACCACTTTATTAGGTACACCTATTTATATGTATGTTACCACAAGGGTCTAAGAGCTGAAAGCTAATAAACCGATTACAAATGCATTTAGAGAATGACGGGGGAAGTTATTAATTGAAGTGACATTGAGAATGGCATGCTAGACAGGGTGCTTTTGAGTTTTTCAGAAACTGCTAAACTATTGGGATTTCTTTGCATGAGAGTTTAAAGAGAATCCTCCCAAAAAGGAAACTGCAGAGGTCAGAGAAAGAAGGCCTCGCTGGCTCGTGATGATAGAAACTCAAATAACTTAACTTACAAAACAACACACCTTGATGTTAATGAGATTATTGGGTAGACCTGTACTTAGATGTGTATTCTCCACATACATCATTCAAATTCATATTTTATTTTATTGATTTATGCCTCACAAGGTTCTTCCCAAATCTCACAACTTCCCAACTAAGTAAGTGAATGGAGCAGAATCACTGTAGACATGTTAAATCAATAGGAGCAGTATGACAAATTGCATGTCTTTTTTAAATGATTTTTCCTGCAGTACCACAATTATTCAAAACAATAATCTTTCCTCACCAGAAAGAGGGCTTAATCATAGATCTATGCCAGCTTTAGTGCATGCAGTAAGGGGTGATGGAGTGGATACATCATAAATTACAATGTGAAACGATGGAGGAATTTAATGCATAAAATATTAGACTGTAGGGCTCACAAATCTATGTTATGCTGTACATTTTCAGGTGGACCAGTGGGTGACCCAGGGCGGCTCCGACCCGCTGCCATTGGAGGAGGAGCACTGCTCTGTGGTGGAGGTGACTGAGGAAGACATTCAGAACTCAGTCAAGTTTGTCCCCAGCCTTTCTGCAGTGGTAAGAAGTGTCTTTTTTTCAATAAGTGATTCACCCACGTAGAAAGTGTGAGGCTAGTTTAAGAGAAATGCTAGCATCCACAGACTACCTGACAGCATGGTGTATATCAGCGAAACGCCCCCATACGTCTGCCCCAAATGTTATGGCACCAACGGGCACCTTAATCAGACTTCTAAGGGTTTTTATGTTAACAAGCAATTAAAAGACCTCACCCTCAAACCATGGCAAACATGGGAAGGGTCTATTTGACTTTTTTGATCTTTGAAAAGGATGTTTTTGCCAAATTGTGTTAATTTTTAAAAACAACATTCTTCTTTCAGTCTATAGAGGGCACTATGGAGGTAACTGCCATCATATTAGTCAGATGTGTTCAGGGCCGGGGGGTCATGAGGTATTTCAGGTTAGAGCCTAATCGGGCAAAGTATGTGCACGTTAGAGGCTGTCAAATATACCTGACCTCCCAAATTCAATTCAAAATGGCCGACTT